>CAKAKR010061535.1:0-36282 GCA_916700685.1 Adelosebastes latens | reverse complement strand
ATACTTTTTCATTTAGCAAAATATGGCATACTTCATCAGTGTTCAATGTTGTACAAAATATTAGCGCATAACTCGTTTTAACAACAAACAAATGTATTATAATGAGGAATGTTTTTATGACATTAACGAGAAGATTTTGCAATATAACAAAATAAAGTGACACAACAAGAAAAGTTTCTTGTAACAAGAATAACTTGGTAAGGCAAGTTTATTTGTAGAGCACCATTCAAAGAACTTTACAGGTGACATAAAAGGCATTAAAACAAGATATAAAAGAAACATGAGGAAATATAAATATATAAATACGAGTAAAATAAAATAGAAGACTGTTCCAAATTTAATTTAATAAAAGGCAGTGGCAAACAGAAAAGTCTTAAGCCTTTATGATCAAGGCTTTAGATGATTAGATTAACATGAAAAATAACTTATTATAGCATGAAGGATCTCTAAAATAAGAAATTGAGTAGGAGATTTTGATACTGGACAGTTTTCTATACACAAGCACTAATGGTAACACACTTCATTACAGGTTGCAAATGTTGATGATGTGAGAGCAGTTAAACCAAAGAGTGATTTTAATCATTTAATGCCTGTGTAGAGAACAACATTTTTTTTTTTTTTTTTAAATCATACTTTTCTCTCAAGTCAGAAAAAATAAACCTAATTTTGTGTAGAGGAAATGTTTTATATTCTTTTTTTCTATCCTTGTAATCACCCCGTGACCACTGGGATTTATCTTATCCTTCCTATTGGGTGTTAGATGATAACACAGTGTAGTGCCGCCACCCGATAACGGAGCAGATGAGGTGGTTTGAAAACTTTAAAATGAGAGGATGTTGAAGAACCAGGTCGATAAGCAGGAGTAGAGCAAAAAAAAAAAACTGGCAATTATTAACAAAAAGGTTTACTGAAAGAAAAGACAAATGGAACCCAGGAATTTCAATAAAACTCCAGTGAATGGCATTTTAACCTTCTCAGCCTCAACCTAAATGGAACCTACCACCAGTCCAGGTACGTCTAGGTGAGCTAAACCGAGCAAGCATCCAAATCGCACAGAACATTAAACCTACCATTACTCTCTAAGTTACTTCCGACATCTCCATCTATCTATGGGCACCCATCCATAATGTAATTTACTGCAAAACTATCTCACCTATCTTCCTACATCTTAACAGTGGCCAGCCCCTCCCTGCTAAGAGGACATAATGATGCAAACCAGTTTGCACTTTCCTTGATTGAACTGCTGAGCAGCTCATCTACCCGAACATCGCAACAGGCAGAACAACAACCAAAATCCCTGATGAACCCATAAAACAAACCAAACAAACTTGTGTCATTTATACACCTTGATAATGCATCAAATAAACTGAAACATTGGACTGAAATTAGTAATTAGGCAGACAAACACACACTGTTAATGTTGGAGAACAGAGCAGAGTAAAAAGAGAGAACCTGTTCACACACAGCATGTAGATGGTTGGTTAATTGTGAAAGGAAAACGTTTCAAGTTCATTAGTGACAAAAGAGGAACCCCAACTCTGGTAGCAGGTGTGCATCGGGTGATTCTGGGGCCGTTTATGCTGTGAAGGGTGTTAATGTAAGTAGTGTTGATTTAAAGAGGTGAAAATTTGAGTTGATGCCAGCGTAAATGACGCCGTTAGCAGATACAATACCATACGGAGTCACACAGGGAGGAAGGTTGCTGCATTAACATAATCCTGTCTCCTCCTGCTTGTTAAAAGCCACAAACCATGTGCAAATTGCATGTTCTTTGCTAATGAATAGTGTATGTTTTCTCTCATTAATTTACAATTATACTTTAAATTAGATAATACGACATGTCTTTAGGGAACAGGGGTGAAAAAAATCCTATAGATCAGGATGTCAAAGCAGGTTATAAAAGGAAAATATGTACAGATTCATTATTATAACAGAAGAGTTTAATTGTCACAATGACTCGCTGTCACAAAGGGGGAAATAAGTACATCCAAATGCAAAGGGAGAAAAAAGAAATCAGTCCTTTTTAGCCCAGCACTCGAGCCCTCAACAGTAATGACTCTTGGTAACTGAGGAAGACAAAGCTGCGTGGCAGAAAATCCATTAGTGAGTCTGCTGGTAGATAGCAAAGAGACACAGAGGAATGGTGGCTTTTGATACGGCGAGGCCGTCTGCACTGAACGAATCGTACGTAACTGCCTTGTCTTTTTTTTCTCTGTGAGTCTGAGAAGTCTGGCAGAAGTTATTCCCCATGTCTGATGACTAATACCACTCAGGTGTTTGTTTGGGTCAGGGCATGGCTGGAGGTGTGAGGGATGGAGGAGAAAAAGGGGGGAGAGACACACAATTGAATGAAATTCAGGGATTACAACAGTACCGCATGTCACAATACCAGACTGCTGACAGAAATACCAATAAGTTTCAGTCACTGTCAGTCAGGTGTTCTTGTATCAATCGTTTTGGCCTTTGAGCCCTAAAAACAAAGCAATGTCTGATAGCAACAAATGCATTTCACTCAAAAATGACCTGAATTTCAACACCGATACCAAATCATACTCTTGAAAAATATATCTTTGTTTTAGAACTATTGGGGCTGTCAAAGTTAACGCGATAATAACGCCTGAAGAACCTATTGGTACCAATCATGTCATACAAGCTTGTTGTGAGGCAGGTTAAATAGCGCTCCAAACTTGACAGGAAAAACTGTCATGGCCATTTTCAAAGGGGTCCCTTGACCTCTGACCTAAGTAAGTAAGTTTCAGTCACTGTTCATTTAAATGGGACATATTATGCTCATTTTGAGGTTCATACTTGTATTCTGGGTTTCTACAAGAACATGTTTACATGCTTTAATGTTCAAAAAACACATTCTTTTTTATATACTAGGTGTCTGAATATACCTGTATTCACCTTCTGTCTGAAACACTCGGTTTTAGCGCCCGTCTCTTAAAGACACCCCTCCTGAAAAAGACCAGTCTGCTCTGATTGTCTTGCGAGAAAAAAATATGATGAGCCCCGTTCCCATCGCAGGAACTTTCCCCCCAGAACTAAGAACATTTTGAGGAACTCATTGTGTTTCGACCGCAGGGACCAGGATCTAAATTAAGTTCCGGGGACATTTTACCCCCCCAAAAAAGGCCCTGGTCGGGGGGTAGTACTTTCTGAATGTACCGGAACTTTCTGGGTGGAGTTTGTGGGGATGACCGTCGCTGATTGGTAAAACACACCGCCGCTGCTTCAACGGCTTCAACTCGTGTACCGCTTCATTCACAAACAAGGAAGTAGTCCAGAGATTAAAAGTCCCAGGAACTTTTGGTGGAAACCCGGCTATGCACCTTTGCAAAAGTAGTTCTCAAGCCGTGGGCGGTATATTCTTCAACATAGGAAGGGGTGCCAAATCTGCATGATTTGTTGAGTCACATGTTTTCTGATCTGAGCAGCCCACAAGAAAACTGACTAGGTTGTATTATATCACAGTTTGTGGGTTGGTAGGCACTAGATATCCAAATGTATGTGCACACAAGCACCTGATTTTTCGTGATATGTCCCCTTTAAAGTCTCCTTTTAGCTTCATTACCTTGAACAAATCACCAACACATCTTGCTTGGATCACCATTGCCACATACAAGAAAGAGTTTACAACCTTTGCACAAGGAAAAGGACAATTATGTAGATTGCCAGCGACATATCATATCAGCTCATGTGTAAGCCTCGTTCAAAGAGTGAGCAGACTGTGGTGGCATAGACAGGATTCAAAGTTTGAAACCATTCCAATTACACTGCAATCCAACTGAGATGTCTCCCCGCAGTTACTCGTGTTACTTCTCCTGACTTGGTCTTTCGATTCTTTGCTCGATCTATAAGCAGACTAGCTCCTTGTTTCTTTCTAAATATAAATCCCATTTACCAGTTTAGGTGCACTGGGATTCAATTCAAGATGTGTGTAATTTCATGCCGGCTCCTGTGAATACCACACTGCAGCTCTGTCCACTTTGATCCTTCTAAGTTTACTTTTCTTTTTCTTTTTTATGAGCACTGTCTGCACATACAGTACTCTACACCCTCTTCAGATGTCATTTCCAGTCTGTTCTCCTAAAAAATTATGTTTCCATACAACCAAACTGCATTGTCAATTACGTTTCAAGGAAAGCATATTTTCTCCCGGATTACATTTGTTTTTGATTTATAACAAATGCGTTTCTAATCATAGTCCGTGGAAGTCAGCGTTGGGATGAGGTCGGGGTGTGTCAAACAAACCAGACTGTTCTCATACACCGTTTGTAGCTATACCTACAAAAAGCAAAAAAATACTTATTTTAAGCCTAACCATGATGCTTTACTAAACATAGCCAAACAGTTTTGTTTCATTTTTGTTTTAATTTACAACATGTTTAAAACTGCAGCTGTAACCCAGAAGAAAATACATTTCCCTTGAAACATAATTGAGAATGCAGTTTAATTGTAAGGGAATGTCATTTTATAGGAGACAGGGTTGGTCATTTCATCATTTGCGAAAGAATTTTAGTTTTTGTGATAGTCACACTGGATCGCCATCGAGGTGCTGAAAGATGAGTAAACACACAAAAGAAAGAGAGGGAGAGAACAGAAGAAGAATAAGACGGAGTGATTGAAGGAGATGGCTTATCTGTTCCGCCGCTATTAAGACAGTTGATGATGCTGGGACGTAAACTGTGTGGGTAGGAGAGACAGTTGGAACAGCTGCAGGATAGGATTTAGCATCTGGATACACCTTCTCTTTCTCTTGTTGACGTGTCTCACACACACACACTCACACACACACAAACTTGACACGGAGATTACTGAAATGAAGACAGAAGGGATGATGAGGAGGAGAATAAATGAAGATTATGGGCCCTGTTGCTTCCGTGTGACATTACCGAGACATCCTTCACACTCGTCTCTCCCTCCCCCTGTCGGTTTAATGGAAGTGGATACTAGAAGACTTCATTCCTCCACATACTGAAACCTGAACCAACTGTTTAGCCTCCTGCCTCTCACTCCGTCTCTCTTTTCTAATTCTCTGCATTTCATTTTTTCCGTTTTCCCTTCCCATACTTTGCAATCTTTACAATTTGGTGTTCACATTTTGTCTTATTCTTTAAATTTGGTTTCTTAGTGTCCAAAAATAGAAGAATAATATGTTTCTTTTGACCCCTCTTCTCTTGCCTCTGTGTGGTGGCATGTTTAGTGTAGGTTGTGACCCATTGCCTGCAGACAGAGCTGCAGTTTTGTGACTCTCTCTCCTCCAACCCTCCCTTCCTCCGGAGTGCCAGAGGCTGCAGCAGCTGGATACATACATACATATTTCTCTCCCTGTGTCTTTCTCTTATCCCTTTTCTGTCCTTTTTCCTCGAATAATCTCTCTATCCTCCATCCATCTCACTCTATGTCACACACATCCCAACACCCTTCTACTGTTTGTCTAGTGAAACATTGCTCTGGCAGCTGCAGTCATATATTCAGTTCATAAACACTGAGGAAACATGAGGACACATTATGTGCATATACAGTAGTAAGTACAGTATCATATTACTAACTTCATTGTAAGCTGCTCTGGATAATAGCACCAGCCAAATACCAGTAATGTAAAAAATATGAAAAGGAAATAGAGTTAAGTAGCCCATATGCTCAATTATTCCAAAATATCACATGGAGCAGTTAGCATAAGGATGGTTAGGGAGTCGCGATGTGGTCGCCACAGCGGGAGTGAGTGAGCAGGCGAGCAGCAGAGTTCTGGGCATTTTTGAGGTCGTCGGAGAATATATACTCTTGCGGTAGTCAAGTTTGGATGCAATGAGGCATGGATCAGACGAGTTTCAGCAGCAGCGAGAGAAGGACAGGGATGGGCAGAAAAGGGCAGTGTTTGTGATGTGATTTGGATAGTGTTTGCATGAGAGATGGCTTTCGTCCCACCTGATTTGTTTTTTACAAATTACAAGGAACCAGCAACGAGTGTAACTGCTGGTATGGTTTCAGCCAAAAAGAGTTCTCCATGTATTAAAAAAAAATGTTAACTGACAAGCTTTTTAAATCTAATATGTTGCTATATCTGTAGCACCATTCTTGTGGTATTCTGTGGTATTTTTGGGGACATTTTCACTCGGAAGTGGCCGGGGGAGAATGAAGGGGGAATGAAATGCAAGGTTGGGGAAGTTTTGAGGAGGTTTATTGTGACACAAGGCTCTGGATGAGGGTGAGTAATGTGGGCAGGCTGAGGTTGCACAGGGGTAGCAGACCGGAGAGCAAGCAAGTAGGCAGACAGAGCGACAGGAATCCTGGAGCACAGGAAACAGAAGTTTGGGTACAAAAATACAAGAAAAACTTAACTTACAAGGCTTGGCCTGAGCGTTGCTACCACAGTAGTTTGAGATAATGATCTGGCAAGGACTGGAGGAAAAGCCAGGGTTCTTCTTCTTCTTCTTCTTCATTGGTTTTTAATGGTGGTCAGCATCCGAAATGTTGCACTACCGCCAACTAATGACAGGACGTTGCAACCACAGTACTGTATATGGTATCTCAACTATAGGCCACCAGGTAATATTCTTATATGTGTGAACCAAAGAAAAAATCATTTGAGGACCACTTCCTTGTCCATTTAATTCATTTTTTTAATGCAAAATATGAATTTATGTATTTTTAAAGCGGAAAATGAAACAATATCACGGTCCAGTACATGATACACATCGCAATTTCACTTCATCGTGCATTAGCAGTGATGGAGCAACAGCGTGTTGTTGGTGAAGCTTATTACTTGCCTGTGTATGGGTGTGTGTGTGTGTGCTGCTGACATTACCAACACTTCTGTCGAGCTCGATGAGGTGTACACGGGAATGAAAAGTATTGACAGTGGCCTGTTAGCGCTGTGGCGGCTAATCCATAACCTTGGTCGACCACACACTTGTGTTCACGAGCAGGGACACGCATGCACACACACACACAAACACATGCCGGAAGCACACACGCTCTATTGACACCTGACCTTTACAGGAAGCGGAGCGGAGATCAAGTGAGCAGAAGCTGCCGTCAATCAAGGAGCATCCACCCTGCATCCCTTACCTCTCCGCTTTCACTCAGTCATTATTCATTGACCGGCCAGTGTTTAGTATACATGAGGAGTGAGTGTACATACGGGGGGATGAGGCAGGCAGGAAAGAGGGAAACATGGAGAGAAGGGCGATACTAGAAAAAAATAAGAATCACACGTACAGACAAAATGGAGAGTGAGAAGAAATGTAAAAGAGAAACAGAGGGCGAAGCTGATGGGTACATGAGTGAGAGGAAGGGCTTGGAAGATGACGGGGTCGAGGAGAAGCAGATTTGCTTATCAGACAATACAAAACGCACACACACACACACACACACATGCATAAGCAGTCGGCGACTCCGAATGGTGCCATCTTAGTAAACACAGCTTTGATGATAGTGGTATCACACTGAGCCCAATGCTTTGACATGAAGAGAGAGAGCCTGCTGCGACAGTGTGTGTGTGTGTGTGTGTGTGTGTGAGAGAAACTCCATGGCCTGTGTCTCTATTTATGTCTCTGTATGGGACTGTGGCTATCTGAGACATAAATATGAAAAAGAATAGCAATATGAAGACGTTGAATCTATGTGTCCTGACTACACAATCGACTCCTCTTGTCCTTCTACGTAGATTGGCTCCATATTTGATGTTTAATATTTAACTATATCTATCCTCCTGGGGGTCTGCAGGGATTGGAAAAAAGGTGGGAGGGAGCAGTGTGTGCATAGACACAAACACACACACAGAGCAGTGCTGACTTGTGCAGATGGAAGTGTACGCACAATCAGTCTTTCATCAAAAAACAAACACTCGATGAGCAATCAAGAGCATACAAATGAGATGAAAATGTATTCAGACAAAACCTAGTGTCAAAACATTAGGCACACCATGTTTCTGCAGATTTTACACGTGCCCAAACACAGCGCTGAAAGAATTAGTCGATTAATAGAAACGCTTGTTCCATCTTCACCATCTTTAACTTGCATTAACTGTCTTTTTTGGCCACCTGGAGGCAACAGTAACAAGCTGTAAACACAACAGTGTGATACGGTGAACTTGTCAACAAACATCTAGCAGACACGGAGCCACATTAGCATTCATCCGGAGTCGTGTTTGTGTCCACCTGATCAATTGTGAGTCCGATATTCACTCTTCTTCCATCTCAGTTTTAGTCTCCGCCAACTCCTGAGGGAAATATCCGGCCCTTCAGCTGCTTAAATGCTCCACCAGCTATTCACTAACATTGTCTGTCTGCCATTTGGAGCTGAGCAGGCAGTGTACAGTGGGGTTTAAAAGCTTTTTTTTTTTTTACTGAAAACAGCTGCCTGCTGCCTCTGGAAACAATACTGACAAGAGTAAAATCCAAAACATTAAAGTTGCAGGCTGTAAAACCAAAACAGTTAACTGAAAGACACTAAAGCTCCATAGATTTTAGGGGAACTGTAAGGTTGAGTGGTGATCCTCTGTGAGTTTGTCATCTTTCACATACATATAGTCATTTAAGCCATTGTTAATATTACATTACCGATTATATAGCAGCTTTAAATGTAAGGATTTGCTGCTTCTTCGGGAGATCATGCGCTCGATCATGTGTGTGTGTGTGCATGCGTCTGTCTGTCCGCAGCTAATCTCGCATACTACTGCAACAATCAGCCTGATATTTTTGTGCTCATTTATGACTGTATGCTCAAGGACCTCTTGTGGTTGCGGTGATTCACAATTTTTGAAAAACCTATTTTATCGACTGTTTTATACCATCATTGACTGCTGACTCCTCACAACTCTTAACCGGCCGGTAGGGGCCGCAAGTGATCAACGACTGCTTCAGTAGCAAAAGGCATTTCCGGTAATCGGCTAGGCTAAAAAACAAGCCTCACCTAGTCCGTTGCAGGCCACATTTTGGCCTTTGTAGTGGCTCAAAAACTGTCATCCATAGAAAAGTTTGGTTTCATTTTGAACCGGAGCATCTGCAGATTAATTCTATATCTGATATGTTATGATCCACTAAAGTTAGGCATGATATGAGATGGATAAATCCCAGTTTTTGTTATCTTCATAGCCATCTTGACTATAAGGGAGCCAGGAGGGACAATTGAGTGAGATTCAACTCTTCTTTGTTTGCAAGGGGCAAGGGAGACACACATTGTGGAGATCTGCACTCTACTGAGTGCACTTTTCTAGTTGTAGATTGAATATAATTGGGTTTTAGACTGTTAGTCGAACAAAAACTACAGATTTAAAGATGTCGCTTTGGTCCCTTGGAAATTGGATTTCACTATATTCCATCATTTTACAGGCTAAACAATCAAAAAAATAAATCTACAGGATAATAGATAAAGCACATAATCGTTAGCTGTGCAAAATACAGTATATTGCATTCTTAGTTGCATGCTTACACCATAAATCCACTGTATTCATTCAAACATGCACTTTGACTTTTAATCTACTCGTGAATCTGTTTTGTCATGTAATCTAATGTAATCCACACATAGCAGATCTGAGCAGATTCACAATGAGGGCTTCCAGATAACAATCATGCAAACAGCATTCATGTAAACCCTCCTTTATTGTACTGTAAGTGCAGGCCCATGTGTGTACATTACAGTACATAATACTGTATGCATGCTTTCCCACATTAACATGCAGGGAGTCTAGTGCGACACATTCCTTGCAACGCACGATATGAAGTGTCATGCATGCACATCACATACACATGAATACACAGTGAGTCATTTGTTATTTAGCTGGGTTTACCTACGAGCCAACCCCCCAATCACAGACACACTGACTCAGTTATTCGCTCATGCAAATGCTCCGATTTTTCTTCTGTTTATGATAAGCAGAAGAGGCATTTAAAGGGTTGCTTCACCCAAATTAGCTCACAGAGCCCAAGATAACATCTTCACAATCAGTTCTAAACTCAAAGATATTTAGTTTACTATCATATAATACCAGCAAAATAATGACATTTTCAATTTTGAGAGGCTGGAACATGCAAATTTTCCTTTAAAAAAATGACTTGAATCTACAATCAAAACAGTTGCTAATTTATGTTGTAATGTGGGCGAACCAATTCTCTAACACACATAGTATACATGACATGTAGTGGCATAATCCAGGACATATCCATATGCAAACACAAACCTACACTAAACGTTTTTATGCTTTCCTGTGGAATCTAAATGACACACGACAGCAACAAACACATGCACACTAAATAGCAAGAAGGACAGAGAGATGGAGAGTGAGGGAGAGACACAGCAGACCTGCTCGTTTGTTGTTGGAAACAAAGTGCTGTTAAAATGATTCACTTGTTTCCTGCATTTAAGTCCGTTCCCTCATTAAAGAACAGCAGCCGGCAGACCGGCCGGCTAGACAGACCAACTCGTGCACACATACATTACACTACTTCATGCACGAGCTGACTCCTAGTTATGCATCGTCAAACTCACACAAATGCATATGCACGAACACACACAACCAGCAGGAGCAGAGAGAGAAGTGGGTCAGACTAACCAGCTCAGTCTCACTGCATTTGCGACACACAAGAGGTCCCACTGTCTCACATTGGATACTATACATGCAAACACACACATAAACATACGATGACGTATTAGGGCCATTGTAGGTAAAAAATTATATAAATTAGGGGGTAATATTCCGAGAAAAATATCTGAATTTTGAAGATTAAAGTGGTGAAAAATTTAGATAGTATAGATTAAATCTTAATGAATATTCAAGTTTTTTTCTCGTAAATTGGGGATTTTTTTCTCATAAATTTACCACTTTAATCTTTGTGAATATTCAAGTTATTTTCTTGTAAATTGGGGATTAGTTTTCTCGTAAAGTGGGGATTTCTTTTCTTGTAAATTTACCACTTAAATATTACTGAATATTCAAGTTTTTTTCTCGTAAATTGGGGATTTTTTTCACTTGTAAATTTATGAGATTTTCTTTTAAATTTACCACTTTAACCTCAGTGAATATTCAAGTTTTTTCTCTGAATATTATCCCAAGTGGCGCTAATACGCTGTCGTATTAGCACCACTTGCACACATACACATAACCAGGAAAATATGAATGTATTCTCACACCAACATGCCCAAATTTACTCAAGGAGATTAAATATATTTACATTTGAATGCAACACACACACACTCTCGGTTACACGTTTATTTACTCCCTCGGCCCAAACACATGAATACACAGAGGAGTTGTGCATCCTTACAGATGCAATCTACAAATCCACTTACTCATGCATAGCTAAATGAATATGTTTACCTAAATCCCGAGCTCAGAACAAGATTTGGACACAAAATCCCTCAGAAACACATTGTGTAAATCTCTTAAACCGTCGTGACTGATATTTTGTCTCCAAGATTCATTTCAAATGTACATCACCGCTCCGATTTATGCTGCCGCAGATGCCCACGGATCCATCACACGCCCACACACACACGTGTATACATGTACAGCAGTGGCGATGGCAAAGCTCTGTCAACAGGTGGAGGAATATCAGAGCAGAACCGTAGCGAACGCCAAACAAGGCCGCCTTTCAGTAAACTGATGCTAGTGTTTGTGTATGTGTCCGTTTGGCGTGTTTTGACACATTCATATTGAACGCGCACTCTCACAGTGACATCCATTCAGATCTTGATGTCCAGGACTGAGCGTAGCAGCCTTAATTGACGCCAACATCAGCAATGAAATCTCCAATTTTCTCATCCAGGGAGCAAAAAGAGGCCTGCGTCTCGTCACTCACGGAGGGTTTAAAAAAAATGACTGGGAAGATTAATGGCAGGCATATTTTACACTGACGTACCTCCTCCAAATAAACAAGCAGAGAGCTGGATGCAGAAACGAGGGATGGCTGAGGAGGAGGAAGAAGAAGAAGAAGAGGAGGGAGCGGGACCTAAAGGAGGGGGTGTAGCGGAGTAATGAGATGAGGAGGAGCAGAGTGAACTCTCCCATAAAAGCCTGTTTGTTTCCCCATCTGTTTACTCCACTGTGCAGTTCTTTACCATGAGACCGTTGCACCGCCCGTTCGTTGCCGTTCCACTCGGCAGATGAAGGCGAGCATTGATGCAGAGGTTTCCACTTGGCTTCTTTTTTCACAGTATGAAATATGAGTGTGAAGCGGTGGAGCTCACCCGGTGACGTATGGCAACAGTCAGGGGGAGTAGTAGTGGCACCAGTTCAGGCCTTCTTGTCTACAACACAAATCAATAGAGAACAGAGATAAGGGCATATTTACTTGTGAGCTCAGTGATGGATACATTTTCCAACATACAGTAGATGTCTGTAGTGGTGCCAACATGTCAGTGGAGGGAGATTTATTACCGCTCATAATCTGAGCCATTATGACTAACAATCAGAAAGAAAACCACAAAAGCCCTGGTTTATTTTGTGTGTGACAGATGTTAAATGTCATGTATCCAAAGAGGCATGTGTGGCAGGCTGTTTTCTTTTTGGATTTGTTTGCTATCATTTAGTTATTTCAGTAGTTAAAGGTTGGTGCTTTTCTGTTACCATCTTCCACTGATCAATATACTGATTGTTTTTCATTCCTATAATCACGGTAAAGAAATAAATGTATTTCCGTTCTCCCAGAAAACGTTTGTCTACGTTTTAACCCATAGTTTTGGCCAACCAGAGGCTAAGAATTTCAAACATCATGGCATCTTAATACATACAAAGTGCATGTTCAGAGTTGTATAAAAGAACTGTCCTATTGAGTATTAAGTAATAGTTGGACTCTCCAATAGAGCTCGAGAGATTAATCTTAAATTGTAACCACATACCTGCTTTTAATGCTGCTTAAATAAAATGAAATGAAATATACTGTATCGATTGATGAATCATTGTTCTTCTCTTTGTTAGGTTTGATTACCAGGAGCTCCTCCACAACTCCACCTTCTGTTTGGTTCCTCGAGGTCGACGCCTGGGCTCCTTTCGCTTCCTAGAGTCTCTACAGGTAAAATACACTGTATATATTCATTATTGAAGTATGGTTAGCCATATGATCATGCTGTAGTCCTGCATTCCTCAGCGTCAAAGCATTTTTCTTCAATCAACTTCTCACTATGAGAGATTGGACCATGATCACACCAAACCGGACGAGCATCCAATGCTTTAAAGTCAATCTTACTCTAAATGGGACCATAATTTACTAAATGAACATCATGCTGTACTGAAGAAGACTTCAAATTAGCGATTGAGACCATAAACTCATGTTTACAATGTTTACTAAGGTAGTAAATCAAGTGAGAAGTAGGGTCATTTTCTCATAGACTTCTATAGAATCAGACTTCTTTTTGCAACCAGAGGAGTCGCCCCCTGCTGGCTGTTAGAAAGAATGCAAGTTTAAGGCACTTCAGCATTGGCTTCACTTTTCAGACCCTGAGGTTGCCCCTTGCTTGAAACCAAGTTTTCAGGGGTTTTTAAGTTGCACAATCCTGACTAACCCATCATCTACTATAGTCTGCACACAAACATTGATATTATGTAATACTTTGAGTGTTAACAAGTATAAATCATTCAGTTACACATAGGCATACTGTGCCAAACACAGTAACATAACACTGACGAGTTGATAACGTTGATTTATATTCTTTGGAAAACTGTGTTGTTCATTCAACCTGAGCGCTCTACGACTCTCCAGTTTCTCTGAGGGCCCACATAAACAAACAAGCTGAAATCTCTGCATACTACATGCCAACACAGCAATCATCAAAACAACATTAGCTGCAGCATTTCCCTCTGGATAACGCTGTCAGAGTGACCAAATTACACTTTTCCAGGAAAACAGCTCTGCTTCAACGAGCTCCGGCTCATACATACAGTTCCGTACAAAAAGGAAGTGCAACAGGATGCAGAATGTTTACGTTCCAGAGCTGTTGTTTATGTAGTCTTTTGGTTATCGACACCTTAATGGTCACATCTGCAAGTGTTTTTCCCCAGACCATTGTGCTGTGTTGAGTGCAGGTCTAACCATAAAGGCTTTATTTGCTATTTGCCAGGCCTTTAAAACTAAAATGGGCCCATTAACACACACGCACACACCTACGCAAACACTGGCATCGTTCATTTGAGTCCATCAGTGAAAAGTACAATGACGAAAACCGCAAAGGCAGCGGAGTGAGAGAACAGTTTAAACCAGTAGGTTTCTCTCTTCGCCACCCAAGTCGACGGTCTCACACCAGTGCAGGAAGCAGTAGTGGCTGTTTTTAGATCTGCCGAACACTGAACTCTCTGGCTGCTACAATGTTCCCTGGCCGCGCTGCTCTCTCTGGGGTGTGTTTGTGTGTGTGTGTGTGTGCATGAATGGTCCGGAAGCATCCGTAGGAGTGGCAGCCTGCCCCACACCGCTGATGTCTGCTGAATGGACAAATCCACACAACCCACTTGGCTTGGCAGCGGGCAGCAGTCGTGGTCCCTTTCTGCTCCTGTCTTCTTCCTTTGTCCTCTCTTTCTCTCTCTCTCTCTCTCTCTCTCTCTCCTCCCTGCCATTCGAGGCACTTTTCAAGATTTTTCAGTATTTTCTTTTTATTCTGGTGCCAACCCAAG
Source organism: Adelosebastes latens (assembly GCA_916700685.1). Classification (NCBI taxonomy): domain Eukaryota; kingdom Metazoa; phylum Chordata; class Actinopteri; order Perciformes; family Sebastidae; genus Adelosebastes; species Adelosebastes latens. Next base: position 21,674 of record CAKAKR010061535.1, on the reverse strand, counting down.
CCCACAAAAGAACTGGCAATTACCACTACCAGTGTGGTAGGAAACTCGCTGCCAGCTTTCCAGTATACACACAGACACACATTTGCACATACACGTTTACTCAAGCCCTCCCCCCCTCCTCTATCTCCCAATGCAAACAAACCAAAAACTACTACACAGCACGCATGCTTTCATATTACCCTACCTCCAGGCAGGGAGCTCTCGAGATGTTTGAAACTCACCCTCGGAGCGCCTCGTCTCCAGGGGATGAAGACTCAGGCGTGCCTCGGGCCCCGTTTCAAATTTAGAGGCCTTGGATTATCACTCTCGGAGTCTTCGCGTGACCTCGTCGCAACCCGCGGCTCACTCCGACACACACACACACACACACATACACGTACAAGTCCTCCTATTTGTTGGAGTGTCCTTCAGCAGGTTTATTCTCGGATGAAATGCAGGAGCGTGGAAGCCCCCGGTGGGCCAGAGTGAGCGTTTGATCTCCACCAATTTCGCCTGCTGCTGCTGCTGTTGCTGTTCTCTGGTGGTTTAATTAGAAAAAAAGTGTGGGGAAAAAAATAACAGCCAGACCTATCAACACTCCAGACCACATAGAAAGAGGATGGGATGAGACTGCAGTGGAGAGAAATGGCAAAAAAAAAAAAAAGGAGTACAGAGATAGAAACCGAGAATGAGAAGAGGGGAGACCAAAGGAGGGCTCGGAAAGCAAAAAGAAAAAAAGTGGAACAACATCAAAAACCTGTCAGCAAACGAGCGGATAAGGCAACATCAAAAATCGACTTTAATAAAGCATGATGCCTACACGCATCAACCGGTTCCTCCTTATTCTCCCCTCATCCCTCTTTTTTATTCCTTTGGTTTACCTCCTTCCCTGCTTATGTCCCCTCAGTGGTTGTACCTAATTAGTACACCAAGAGTCATCCCTGTCAGCCACATCTGTGTGTTTGCATCTGCATGTGTGTGAGTGACAGTCTTTAACAAACCTCCTGGGCTTCCTGGGAATGGAGAGATATGAGATATTAGTCATTCCCAGCCACCCTATGGGGTCACACACACACACACACACACACACACTCAGCTGCACACACATTTACACACAAGGGTATTGATCATATTGTCGGCACAGCCTGCAGTGCCAAGCAGCTGTGGCTGAACTCATACAGATGGGTTTATATTCATGCAGCTGTAGTGTATCATGTCATGTTGTTTACTGCCAGAGAGGAGCTGGCAGCGAGGGAAGAACCCAGTCACACTGCAGCTGATCACAATTAAAGTGATATATATGTGATTTTCCCATGTGTTATCAGTTGGTTTATCAGTGTCACTGTCTCTTTAAGACTCTCTAAAATTATTATACGTGTATGTTTGTTTGTTTGTGTGTGTGTCCAGGCGGCGTGTATCCCGGTGCTGCTGAGTAACGGTTGGGAGCTGCCGTTCTCTGACGTCATACAGTGGAACCAGGCGGTCATCGAGGGAGATGAGAGATTACTACTACAGGTAACACGTTTTGCTCGTGCTCTTACAGGCACACTAACACAGACACACAACTAGTACATCCTGATGGCCGGCTTTACCTTTAGGGTGTCCAAGGTCCCCAGCATGCCAGTGGACCTTTACTGTACTTTCAAAGATAAAAAAAAAATCAATGATAAAGACCAATAACCAGCATGTGTTGGTACAAACAGCAATCTAACAGCACAGAACAACAATAGGAACAGCAGGTAAGGTTTATGGGTAAGGCATTTGAGTTTTTTGCAGTTTTTAACATCTGTATTATACTATATTATGAGCAGGTTTTACATTGGCACATACCCAAAAGTTTTGTTTCAATGGTGTTACAATAAACAAGGTCATCTGATTTGTTGAGCAAACCTCAGAAGATGCTTCTGGTATTAGAAAAGTATTGACAGAACAATGCAAATGAGTTGTTGACCATGCACCAGAGTAATTAAAGTAAATTCAAGGAATCAATAAATAATCATCTTTCAGCCGTGTTTTTCAGTCGTCCATCTCACGCGCGTCTAACGTGCATCTATTGTGTGACTTTTGTGAATCTGAACTAACCAAAGTCACAAAATAACAGGCAGCGGTAGACCAGAAACTCCCGTATTGAATATTATGCAAGGTAAAATTACTGTTTTTTCAATGGAGTCTGGTTGTTTTAGCGAGAGCATAGATAACGGCTTCAGTTCCTCATCAGAAACATAGACTGTACAGCTGTCTCACGACAAGGTAAAACAGTGAAAATATTCTAAATATGGCGCACACTTAAGCTGATATTGACTTTTTTTTAGGTGGGCCTTTCTTTTAGGTGGCTAAAATATGTTTTGCTGCTGCCCCCGTCCACAGCAGTACATTGCTTTGCATCCGTGCGATAACTCTTGTCTGTTTCTCCAAGCTGGAGGCGTGCTGACCGTCATCTAATGTAGGTAATACACTGTCTATGGATAAGTACCTCGTACAAACCCACTTCAAAACACCCGAACTATCCCTTTAACAGTCAAAATTCAATTTTACAAAAATAATGATCCCTACTTATAGGCTTATTTCAATCAAAATCAAGGTCAATATTTTCCTCCTTACATCAGTGCTAAGCATATAGAGGCTTTATCTTGGGTTAAATGTACACATTGTCACTGGGAAACATCCACCAGCCGAAGTGAATGAGATGTATGTTCACAAAGTAAATGTTTAACTTTGTTAAAATGCCGATGGTTTCTTATAGCAACTGCTGTAGTGGATGGCGATTTGTCTTAGAATATGGAAAGTAAACCCCAGGAAAACACTTTCAGAGAGGCCGATGAAAGAGAGAAATGCTAAATGAGAGATGGCATTGAGTAACAGAAGCATCATCACCGCGTCTCTCTATTACCTGTATCAAACGATGTGGTTACAGGTCGGGGCCCTTTGAAACCCCCGTAGAGACCTTAATCCAGCCTCAGTTCAAAAGCGCTCCCTCGCTCATCCTCCGTGTCTGTGTCTCTTCTCACACATCCACACAAATAAACACAATGAGCGAGCAAAGCTGGCTCACCCTCAGCTACAACCTTTATCTCTCCTCCTCACACACAGTACACCATGTCTCCTCTGCATTGATCTCCACCAAATAGAGGACATGAATTGGCATTCAGCTAATGAACAGGAACGAGCCCCTGAGAGCTCAGAGCGGGGGAGACATTTTCAAATTAGGGCAGAGCTGGACCGAACGCTCTGACCTCATCAGTGGCATTTCTGCACACCTGCAAAACCTATATAATACGCACACAAATATTCACACAGCATATGATCTGGTTAAGGAGTGTGAGGTTTTCGCAGGAGAGGCTAAGTGAGGGCAGACACTTCAGATGCTATAGTGAAGCCGTCCTTCAGATGTACTTTGATGAAAGAAAGGGAGAAAGTAGGAGCAAGGTGAAATGCAGAGGAAGGGAGGTATGTGAAGAGAAACGGAGAGGTTGGACGAGAATTTAAAGAAATAAGAGAGATAAAGAGATTTGGCGGCCTCCCGGCTTCTTTAACCGGCGCTCATTAGAAAATGTGTTGGCTGTGTGAAGACAAAAAGGATTTAAAGGAGTCAACTGCTCCCACTTTTCTCAGTTCAACGTGGCTTTCTCCCACTTTGATTGAGCCGCTGAGCTTAACTCTCTAAGTGATTAAATCAATTCTGGTGATTCTCTTGAAACCTCCAAATGTGGTCCTTACTAATTAAGGTCTGATTATCTGAACAACAGGCCCCAAATCAGCTCTGTGGGCCAGATTAAGCAACCACTCAATTCAGTTTACACAGTTTCGATCACTTAAATGCTCTTTATGCTTTTCTTTTTCTCTTTTCTAGTCAAAACAACAACCAAAGTAAAAAACCCTTTGTGGCTTTTTTCCGTCTGTTCTTCTTTCACTGTCTGGATATTTTACTCTTTGTCATCTTTTTGTCTTCAGGTGCCGTCCACAGTGAGAGCAGTAGGGAACGAGAGAGTCCTGGCCCTCAGGCAGAGGACCCAGATGCTGTGGGAAGCCTACTTTTCCTCTGTGGACAAGATAGTCCTCACCACACTGGAGGTGAGCCTCAGCCTTAGAAAGGCCCCCCGTCACAAAAAGCCAACACTCTCTGTGACACCCATGTATATAATGCACCCAATGACCACTTAAAGTAACTTATAATCACATAATAATGCATTATAACAGCTATTTTTTCTGTACTGTGACATTTCCTGCAGCTGACATTCTTTTTCTTAGGATTGTATATTTTTTCTTTCAAAAATTAGTTACTGAAGAGGGGAGGAAGCTTACTGAGCTAGCGAACCTGCTGTTAGCAAAAAAAACAACAGTTAGCTCATTCTGTGGGAGCGTATCTATGTTCCATAATTTCTATAATCTGTAGGCAACGTGACAAGATTTTGGCATCGGAAGAGTTCTGGTTTCCGTTTGTAGTCCGAGTATTATTGACCAATCACGTTTGAGCAGGCTTTGGTGGAGAGTGGAGAGCAAAAGAGGTGGAACATATAGTCTGAAATGCATTCTGGGAACCCACCGGCTATCGTCTGTAGATGATTTAGTTTTTATTATCTTAAATTTAGTTTGTAAACTGGCTACTTGTGGAACGATTGTATATGTCGTCTCTCAGCCCCAACTCCAGTCTCGCGTCTCAAGTTGCTGATTAGACTTTAAACAATGAGCAGCGCACGGAAAAGGAAGTCTTGGCCCGGATATCCACCGGCTTCACCGGAACTACCAGAAGTATAGCCCCTTGCCCCCAGAGGCTTATCTGTCGTCAGACCGATAGCCGATGGGCTCAGAGATTGTATGTTCCCCAGCTTAATATCCTCTAAATATGACACATTAATAAGACCTTTCAACGGGTTTTATGTTCTCAGCAATGTATGTTTCTCAAATGTTGAAATCACACACCTACAGCTTATAGCCTACTGATGCTATATATGTTATATATTTTATAAATCTAATATAAATAAAAATATAAAATTTGCCAGAAGACAGTTTTTTTTTCTTTAGACATTGATATTTCCACAATGGCTGAACGTGTTTTACCATTCAAACTGCAATTGAAATGTCCATCTCCCTTCATTCGTTTGCTTACCTATCTCTTACAATGTTGGTCAAGAACAGACTGTAGGGCACTGGGAACACATGAATGACCCACCTTTGGTTGCTAAGTTTGCACAGTTAATTCAAAAGACGTATGAGCGATCAAGTCGGGAAATTTTTTTTTTACATCTGCCTCCTTCATGTAATTCCATATCAGAGGTATCAGGGATTTCTTACAGCTACGACATCTCCCATTTGGTGAGCAGAACTATAGAAGAGTCAACAAACCTGTAGCAAAACGGCTGCAATGTCACAATTGCACTGTCAAGACGGTTTTGTATTGGTCAAAAATCTGTAGGGCTGCCCCCTCTTAGTCGATTAGTCAACTAATCGGTCGTTTTGGTCTCAGTCAACTATGATTTCTTTAGTCGATTAGTCATTTTTTAAGCTTTTTTCATGCTGAATGACTTATTTCTAAGAAACTTATGAGCACATCTCTGGTAAACAGAAAATTTAAAGTGGTGTAATTCCTTGTGGAGAAACTCCTTTTTACTGATCTGTCGATTAAATCAACTTATTGATTAGTCGACACAATCATGAGTGTCAGTCGACTAAGAATTTCTATGGTCAAGGACAGCCCTAAAAATCTGCCCGTCAAAGCTGACCAAAGCTGAACTCAATGTGAAAAAAATCCTTTGCATTGAACTGATTTTGCTTCACAATCTAGTGCTTTTAAATGCTGGTCTTAACTCTGGTAATAAGTCAGTACATCTTTGAATGTATCGTTGCCTTAATCGCAGCATTCACCCCCTTGTGCCACCACTAGGACTTCTGTCCATCTCCCACAAAAATGTTGCTTTTGGCTGCTGAGTATTGACTAATTGAAATGTTTTATAACTCAGCGTTTCTGCTACCATACAATTCGGTTCAGGAATGTGCAACAACATCCAGTGAAAACATCTACAATAAGAAGCTGTAAACACCGGTTTCTCTGTCAAACACACAGCCATAGTTGCTACCTCTCTGCGGTTTACTGCCTGTGTGTGTGCTATCATCATCAGTCCTCTTTCAGAAAGGCCTTTCAAATCTAAATCAAACCACCCTTCTATCATTATGATTACGGGGTTGGACCTTGGCCCACGCTCTACGTTTCCACTCTTTTTACTATCTCTGCTTTATGTTGTAGGCTACTGAACATTTCAAAGCAGGCCACATCCGATCCACCTGAAGTCTCAGAGAAATCCCCTAATGTATAGAAATGATATATCATTATGTTGCAGTCTCAACCTGCCAGTTTCTGCCTCACTGTTTGCTATTATCAGACTGTGAGAAATGTTTCCCTTTTCTCCGCTACAGGTCAGGTTCAGAAAAAGTTTCATCTTTAGCCAGGTTTCCACCAAAAGTTTTAGTCCCTGGAACTACTTTTCAAGGAACTTAAAGGTTCCTTCAGCCCATTGTTGTCTGCGTTTCCACAGCGGTCTAAAGACCTGCGAAGATTAGGCAAATTAGTCTGCTGACACATGAAAAAGCAACACGACATGTGACGCAAATACACGCTGGAAAAAAACGGTTTTGTCTCACTGCGACGATATTTACTGCTGCATATTTTTACTGATGCACGTTGGATGTAATGAATGAAATGCAGAGGAGGAAAATGAAACTAAGAGCGTCTGTCTCCACAGTAAATAATCTGTTGAGTGCTTGAGGGTTATTTATTTGCTTTAGAGCGTTAACACCGTGAAACAATCAGAAAATAACTTTTATCTCACTCATTCACAGCACCGTCGTGCTGTCTCTCTCTTCTAATGTTACCGCTCTCTCTTTATCTTTTGTCTTTTTTTAAAGAGTTTTAAAGAGGCCGACAACAGAGCCTAACTTTACGTTTAACGTTATCAAACAAAGAAACATGTTCCCGCCTCGTCCTAAAATGGTCCAGAATCGAGTGAGGCAGTACATGAGTTGAAGCCATTGAAGCAGCGGCACCACACCAATCAGCGACGGTCATCCCTGCAAACTCCACCCCGAAAGTTCCGGTACTTTAAGAAAGTACTGCCCCCCGGGGGTTAGGGTTTTTTGGGGGTTAAAAAGCCCCGTAAAATATCCCCGGAACTAAAATTTAGATCCTGGTCCCTGCGGTCGAAACACAATGAGTTCCTCAAAAGGTTTATAGTTCCGGGGTAAAGTTCCTGCGGTGTAAACGGGGCTTTTGTAAGAGTCAGGGCTGCTCGGGTTATTTTCCCCCCGACCTTCACAGTTCTAGTAGCATCCAGTCTTGCTCATACATGCATCTCTCTCTGTCCGCCTTTTGTGTTACCCTTCTGTCTTTGAACAAGCTGAGAGGAAGTGTACTTCAAAGGTAGTTGCTCCAGCTAAGAGAATGTCATTTGAAGGTTAGCCCAAGGGTTAGACGGTGCATGAAAAGAAATAACAGCCTCCTCGTATAAGCAGTTTTTTGCACACACTGCCAGTGTCAGTTTTAGCATGTGAAAAAAAAATGAGGGAAACAACAGATTTAACCCCTCTGAAATCTGAAGAAATCACACAGCTTTGCACTGTGATGTTTATAAAGGCAAGCCTGGCAGCCCCCCTAGTGTATTTGCTGCTGGGGATTTATGCTGGAGATAATAAAGGAGAGGTTCTGGAGGTTGGTGATAAGCTGCTTATATACATACAGCATGCAGAGGGGAACCTCTCCCCCCATGGGAGACAGCTGTGCAGTCAGCCTGAGGTCAGTGAGGCGGAGGGCTTCAGAGCGGACGCTGGCGTTGCTGGGTGGACACCTCCTGTTGGCGTAAAATGGGAAGTACACAGAGCGCTGTAATATGCAAACACAAGTGTGTCAGGTCTCCAGTTGCAGTGGAGTTTACATTAAGCTCCAAGACTCTCACTCATCCACCGGCTTAGAGGAGGGGAAAAAAATAATGTGGCGCAGGCTTATACTAGATGAGCACAACAGCCACTTAACTGTTCTCTCTGCTTCTCACATTGCAATTTCATCCTATTCTTTCCGTCCACAGATCATCAAGGACCGCGTGTTCTCTCACATATCGAGGAACAAGTACATGTGGAACTCTCTGCCAGGAGGTCTGCTGGTCCTGCCAGAGTACTCCACGCACCTCGCACACTTCCCTTTCTACTACCTGGGATTAGGTACACACACACACACTCTTCATTTAAATGAGTTTGCACAAAATGCAAATCCTGATTGCACATCAAGAATGTTGATGAGACTATTATGTCAGAGCTGTGGGGGGAGAGATGAGCAATCAACACTCAAGCAGCAAATCATAATCAAATATTTACTGACTAAGTCCTTGTCAGTATTAGTTGTAATTTTACAATTGGACTAAAATATATGCCACAAATAAGGTCTGTTATTATTTCTATTTGTCTAAAGCCACTATTTGTACACCCTCTCCACTCCCCTTCTTTAAGGTGTAGGGTATAAATACAGCAGCAAGCTTTGGGACAAACTTCCCTCTCTCCAGCGGAAACTGTCGTAATGTTTCGGAGCCGTGGCATTGCATCAAGCGGCATCTGTTATACACAGCACTAATAATAACATACATTAGTAACAGTGTGGGTAGTGAGGTGTCAGACTCGTTACATTCACGCCACATAAAATAGGCCTTAAGCCTATATGGAGAAAAACTGAAATTAGAATTATTGCCAAGTAGGTTTTCACACACAAGGAATTTGCTTTGGTGTTTAGCTGCATAAACAAGAAACATAAATATACAATAGAAAAAATGACATTAAAAATATTAAAACATAGGCTTACTATTTAAAAAATAGTATAATGTATCTGTTTAAAATGAAAGGGCTTGACAGGAATGTGCAAAGATATATTCTAGGGGATGTGCAAAGGCTCACATTATTAAGAATAAACAGAATACGCAATATACAGAGAAACTAAAAATATAAAATAAAACTTATTCCCATGCTTTTTTGGTGGCATTTCTTTCTTTCTTTTTTTAAGTAAACATCTTCTCGGTTTGAGAAAAGGCCCTATATGTTGCTCTCTGCCACAATGTCTTTTTTCATACCACAATGTCTTTTTTCATACCGCCAGAAATGTGAATTTTCAAAATCTGTACAAAGCAGCTTGAAATTGTTGTGATGATCCTTGATGGACTGATACAGATACACTTTTATATGTTTCTTGTATCGAAGAGCACCTATTAAATATTCACACAGGTAACACTCTCTCTCTTACCCTTCGTGACCTTGCTCAGGGGTCAGTCCAGGTCAAGAGTTCACTGCTGTCATCCAAGCCGTTTCCCCATTGGTCTCCCAGTCTCAGCCAATCATGAAGCTGCTTCAGGTGGTCTCCAAGTCAAAATACTGCTCCCAGGTAAAGAATTAAACATAATGAAGCCACAAATAAAAGGATAGGGAAGCATCATTTTGCCAACCCTACTGGTTGATCAATGTTAGCATCTATTTCTGTATGTGTTATGTAAAATTGTTTTCCCCCCGCCGCTCCAGATCATCATTCTGTGGAACAGCGAGAAGCCGCCACCCAGTCGGAGCAAATGGCCTCCCATGCCCGTCCCCCTCACCGTGACAGACGGCAGGAGGAAGGTGAGAGCCAAAGCCACTCATAACTCACTCTGAAGCCCGCTCCTCCTGACGTCTGAGTGACAGCATGACAGACTGTCAGTCGCTCGCTCTGTTTATGTATCTCTTTCTTTCATCTCTGGTACTCCGTTCCTCTGGTGCTTCTCCTTGATGTCTATTTTTCTCTGTCTTTCTTGCCATCCATGTATATCTGACATGTCCACCGATCCGTGTGGTGTTTGGTTTCATAAATGTCACTCATCCTCAACCTTTCTTCTCCGTCTCCCTTTTTTTTTTTTTTTCCTCTCAAGGCAAAATCTATAGTGATTCACTCATCTCAGTCACTCAACATGATTTACTGTAACATGATCATCTCTCTCTCACTCACTCTCATAATCTCTCTGAGCACAGGCCAGACCTCATATCGCCTACAGTACCAGAACTACCATTCACTACTGTGTTTCTCCTCTCAGACCACCAGTCGGTTCCTACCTCACGTTGCCATAGAGACAGAAGCAGTGCTGAGTCTGGACGAGGATACGGTCCTGCTGACCAGTGAGGTGTGTGTGTGTGTTTGTGTACATGTGTTAGTAAAAAACACAGCAGAACTGCACACATATAAAAATCAATATTCCTGGAGAAAGTTGGAAGTGCTCCATGTCTGATTCTTGTAGGTGAACTTTGCCTTCTTGGTGTGGCGGAGCTTCCCTGAGCGGATCGTGGGCTACCCTCCCAGGAGCCACTTCTGGGATCCCCTGAAGCGCGCCTGGGGCTACACCTCTAAATGGACCAACGACTACTCCATCGTCCTGACTGGAGCTGCCTTCTACCACAGGTACACAACAGCACACTGCAGCAAACTAAATAGAAAATGCAATTTAGGGCTTGTTTTTCTAAAATATTTTGCCAATCAATATGTTTTCATTATTATCTTAAATCAAGTATAAACAAGACTAAATGTTTACAGCTATGCTAGATTCTCTGTGAGGCTGCACTCAGTGGTGCTTTGAGCTAAATGCTAACGTCAGCATACCAACATGCTCACAATAACAATGCTAACATGCTGATGCTTTGCAGGTATAATGTTTACCATGTTCACTGTCTTAAAGCTTTCAACATGCTCAAAGGAAAAACAACCAATCAGAGCCGAGCAGTCTCTACAGCAGCTGTCAATCATTGCTTACGAAACTCGCAAACGCCAGTCAAACCGTCAAACTAGGCAGCGCTGATCAAATATAAATCAAGATTCTGTTACTGTAATGCCTATTTCTCACCTCAAATGTTTTCAAAAACATCTGGTAGTGTACTGTTTAGCTGTGAAATTAGAAAGTTTGCTCCAGGCTGGTGGGCGGTGCTTGGTTTTGGCTCAACTGTTTTCAACATGGCAGCCAAGTCACAAACAAAACAAAATCATTTTACAGCTACACTACAATATGTTTCTTTGAGGCGAGAAATAGGCATTACAGTAACAGAATATTGATTCATATTTGATCAGCGCTGCCCAACAGTTTGATTGAGTTTGTTTTTGAGTTTCGCAAACAGTGATTGACAGCTGCTTCAGAGACAGCTCGGCTCTGATTGGTTGTTTTGTGGAATCTTGAAAATGCCATTAGGAGCATCGGAGGACACGGAGGAACATGATTTTTTTTTTTTCACTGATTATCTGTCTCATACACTACTGTTAGGATAAAGTGACAGTTTTATAAAAATAACTTACCATATTTGCTCAAAGTTAGCGACTGCAGCTTTCAACGTGTTAGCATGCTAACATTTGGTAATTAGCACTGAACTCAAAGTACAGCTAACTGATGGGTATGCCTTTAGTTTTGCAGAAAAAGTTTTGAAATTTAGACCTGATGATGGTGTTAAAGTAAAAGTGAGGAGATCACCAAAGGGTCTCCATGGGGAATGTGAATGTCTGCACCATATTTCACTGCAATCTATCTATTAGTTGATGAGATATTTCACTCAAAACCACAAATGCCATCCTCTTAGCAGCGCTAGAGGAAAGGTCGAGAGATCACCAAAGTCATTAGGATTCATCCTTTGGGGACTATGAATGTCTGTACAATATTTCATAGCAATCCATCCAACATGCCCTTTTCACAGCAGCCAGGGTAAACAAAGGTGTAATTAATACCATTAATTATGTGCCCTGTTCCATTTAGGTGGGCCAGGACCCTGCTATTGTGCATGCTGCCTCACTGGAATAAAATAAATCTAAATAGAACAGGACCATAATTAATTTTATCAATTACACCTGTGTTTACCCTGCGATGTCAAAACGGCTGCAGTCAAAAGGGCCTATAGTAGTTGAGCTACTTCAGTCTGGACCAAAGTGGTGGACCAACCATCCCTATAGCCACATCGCTAGATTCGGCTAAAAACAGGAAATGCTATTTAGAGCTACATATGCCTCGTTTTTGAATGTCTGTCCTTTTGGATATGTTTTCATTATTAACTCATAACAAGTATGCATGCATATGCTGTGCACACACACCTCAATTTAGACACACACAGACTCAACATTGATTATGCAACTAAGATCAAAAGAGATTTCCTTTCTGCAACTTTATGAATTGCAGCAGCAGCGAGCATAATGACACGGATCGCAACATGAAAAGCAAAAAGGGGCAATCAAACAGAAAGAAATAGTATCAAGGATAATTATGTGTACGGTTGAGCGGGAGAAAAGGAGAAGGAGAGGGTGAATTACTCAGGGATCACTTCAAGCAGTTTGATTAATTTGAGGAGCCTGAAGTCGATATACAGTATGCAATGGCAGAGGGACATGAGCTCTTATACAATATGAATGTAATTACTCCACAACAGGGCACTTTAAAGCAGTTGAAAACCTTTTGCCACATTTTGAGACAAAGTGGTCATTTTTGTCGATAGTTTCTATGAAAGGCCCACTGATATTTCCATCTGCATTACAGCAAATGCCTGTTTCACCACCTAAACAGAGAAATAACAATGAGTAGTCAGTTTAAAACCTGCCTTGCTCATTGTGAAAACCCTCAATTTAGTTACGCAAATGATCTAATTACTTCTATTGTATTGGTAAAGTGATGGCTTTTTCATAATAGGGATGCTTTGTAAAAATAAATACTAATAATAATAATAATTAAAGGGGAACTACGCCCATTTTCAAAATTATAAATGTTATTCCTATCGTCTAAGAAGGTCCAAACATATTAGTAAACATGAACAACTCTCTCCCAAATCCCAAAACACTTGAGCGCTAAAATTCAAATTTGTGATGTCATCAAGTAAAGTAAAGTAAAGTTTGGCCATCGGCATCTTGTTTTTTTTGCAACCAGAAGTGACACCAGAGGGTGTATCTAAGTACAACTGAACACTGAATAAGACATCTTTGAACTTCCATGAACTGAAAACACACTGTGAAAGTAGCTCATGTTCACAAACATTGATTATACATTCCTAGCCCATGGAAACAACATATTGGAATTATTAATTTAGGTGGTGTTCCCCTTTAAATATGACAAAATTCAATAGGAAAAAGCAGCAACTTCCCAGAATCAGTTGTAACAAGTTACATAACATAATATGTGGTTAATTTTAGTTCCTTAGCCCAATTAAAAATGTATATTTAAAATTAGACAGTGACAGGTGCTAAGTCTGAAATGCTAATTTACCAGCTGAATAGAAAGCCCTCCACTAAAAACTCCCATCTTGAACACTGAAGGAATGGAGAACATATGCATTGTACCACAGGGGTTGAGTCTGTTGTGCACTATAAATATCAAATCCCACAGGCGGTGAAATGGTTAACTTGTCCCAGATACATATATCATCAACATACATCGCACCGTCTACCCCTTTCTGTCTGTAGATGCCTTTACCATACAGGTGCTGGTTGCCTGGCCTCCACCTGTGACAAATGAGATTGTCTCTTTATTCTGTATGATACCTATTTAGGTGTTTAGCTGGTGTGCTTGTCTAAAGGGATTTACTGTAGTGTGGGTGCAAGTATAAGAGGCTAAAATTGAGATAAGAGACTAATAATAGTGAGACAGAACGTCAGGTTTTGCACACTGGCGACAGATGTGACAAAATATTCCTGCAAGATGAATAATAGAGCAATGTGAGAAAAGAACAACTTCTTTTTAAAGGAACAGTGTGTAACATTTTGGGGGATCTATTAGAAGAAATGGAATATAATATTAATAACTATGTTTTCATTAGTGTATAATCACCAGAAACTAAGAATCTTTGTGTTTTTTAGTTAGCTTAGAATGAGCCCTTCATATCTACATCGAGAGTGGGTCCTCTTCACGGAGTCCGCCATGTTTCCTAATCCAATTTTTAAATATATTTTAATAACATTATACACCTGTATAACACTTTCCCCTGCCCCACAGGTACTACCACTACCTGTTCTCCCACTACCTGCCCCAGTCTCTGCGGACTCTGGTGGATCGCACCTCCAACTGCGAGGACATCCTGATGAACTTCCTGGTCTCTGCTGTGACCCACCTGCCGCCAATCAAAGTGGCTCAAAGGAAGCAGTACAAAGAGCTGCCCAGTCCACAGGTACATGTTTGTAGCCTTTTTGTCTTTCTTACGTGTTTAATAGTCTGTGGATGCTGTTGGCTCAAATGTCAGGTCAGCGCCGGATGATAAATGTCTTGTTCTGCCTCTCAGGGTACAAAGAGCGTCCCCTGGGCCAACCCGGAGCACTTCAACCAGCGGCAGGAGTGTGTCAACACCTTCGCCAACTGGTTTGGCTACATGCCTCTGGTCCACTCTCAGTTTCGCCTGGACCCCGTGCTCTTCAAAGATCAAGTGTCCGTCCTCCGCAAGAAGTACAAAGACCTGGAGAGAGCATGAAAAAACGACGGACAGAAAGTGCTGGGAAGCATCTGGTCTAGTGGCCTTTTGGACAGACAAATGGACCAATTAGTGGTGGACGGTCAAGATGGGATACTCAAGACTGTCTGGGATGTGGACAAAGTGGCAGTCTGGTCCATTTGTACAATCATCAGACAGACCCTGGTGGACTGTTCTGGACTATATACATATAAATATGAAGAGAAAAAGGCCGATAAAAGTTTGAAAGGAGCTTCAAATGATACTCCCGTCTCCAAGACAAGAAATTTAGGGGCCTTGAAAGAGTCCCTGTGATTGGGCCTCTCACTGAGAAAGGACAATCTCTATTGGACAGCAGAAAAGGGGAACGTGTGAACACTTCAGATGTCAGCGCTATTGACGTGACAATGAGAAGGAAATGGCTATCTCACGCCAGAAGGGACTGGTATCGGTGCCATGCACTCCAGCTGTCGATGTGTGTCTCAGCGTTACTTGTGCAGGGACTGTTGCCATGGAAACAGCTCATTTCACATCAAAATGCTAACTGTAAAATCAATAAAATGATTTATAAATGCAAACTCTGTGGCATGATTATGCAAGTTCGAGTTTTTTCCCCTCTTACTTGGCACATTTTATATTCAAACAAGTCTAGGACATAATATTATGATACATTTTAATTATGCTTATTTTCAGGTTCATACTTGTATTTTGGGTTTCTACTAGAACATGTTTACATGCTTAAATGTTAAAAAATGCTTTATTTTTCCCATACCAGCTGTGCTGCAGCACCTCTCTTCACCCTCTGTCTGAAACGCTGTTTGAGCTCCTATCACCCATTTTCTTGGAAAAAGTAGAAATCATGAGTTGATTTAGTGATGAACAGGCAAAAAGAGACTTCTTACTGGTCCTGTATACATAATTGAATGTAGGGCCATCCACGTTTTTCGCGTTGACCACCGTAGTTCCACACGCTTGGCACACGGGAGAAGTTTCAGTTGGTTGCAACCTGCAACCTCACCGCTAGATGCCTCCAAAATCCTACACACTGCACCTTTAACTAGCACCGCAACTAACGGCTAATTTTAACTTCCATTATTGATTAATCTGACAATTATTTTCTCATTCATTCAATTAATCTATTGTTCGATGAAATGTCAGAAAATAGCGAAAAATACCCGTCACCAGGGTGACAGCAAACCACGTTTCAGTCACATTTGAGAAGCAGGAACACGTGGATAAACAATTTGCTAAAAAAATGACAATTCTGATATCAACATTTTTTGCTAATTAATTGTCTCTCAATTGACTAATTGTTCCAATTTTACTCTCAACTAAGCGTACTACCATTTAATATTTCCACAGCTCTTTAAAAAATGAGCCATGAGCCCAGTTCATATTGTGTAAACACATGCAGGCTCATATAAACTGAGACAAGCACATTTTCCTATCCGATGGGCACGCTGATAACTTGTGCCGCGTAGCGTGCCTTACACCGATGAAATCCTGGGACTTTATTTCCCTAGCAATCAATTCGATGGAGAAACCATTTGGCCAGATTGAATTGGCAGTAAAATTATTCTAAAATACAATTAACAGCAATCAAAAAGCGCTGCCTCAATCACATGCCCCCTGTGGTTTTGTGACTCTGGGATTCTCACGGTCTTTGATGCCTCAGTGTGTGGGAGCGCTAAACTGATGAGCTTGTTGGCGTGCGTAAAGACGGATGAATACAAAAGCGCGCGGTCAGAATGTGCATCATTATGCGTTGGTGGATATGCCTTGATGTACTTATATAGACAATCTCAATCATGCATTCCCACGTCAACCCTCTGGGTTGGAATTGAAACAATGACTGCAACGTCTCAGCCGGTCTTGTATGAAGAAGCAGGACTTAAAAGTACACATTCAAACATTTTGTTAAAAAAAGAGTTTATTTCATACAAAACAGAAACGACCCAGTCGGTCCACCTTTTGTCCCACAGTTTACAAAAATAAATTCACAGGCGAGCACGTCTCAACACCCTCAGGGTAAACAGGTGCGCTGTCTAGCACTCAGGAAGCTAATCTCATTACGCACACACACACACACACACACACACCACACACACACACACACACACACACACACACACACACACACACATACACACACTCACTTCTGTACAAAGCACCTGAGATACATAGCTGCCAAGGGGCTAATTTGAATTCTGAACTCGTAGTGTTTTTTACAACTGACAGAGCATAATAAGGGCAATTGTGCCTATTGTAAACACAGACGTCAGATCAGCTTCTGTGCTTTCTGGAAGAATTACCTGCAGTGAATTCAAGTCTGTCTGGTGTCAAGTCAGCACCCCGCGGGGGAAAAAAACGCCATGAACACGGCGTTTTAAGAAAATTTTTTTTTTTTTGTTTTTACCTGAGGCAATACAGGTTTCAACTTATTATTTAAACAGTATGCAAACAGGAGTCCATAACACATTTGAATAAACACAGTGACAAATTAAGAGAACGATTATTGGAGTGTATCCGGTTTTTAGCTTTCATTAAGTATCAAAATAATAGTTTCCCCCCTCAACAACTTCAATATAATACAGAATAAACAGTAGAAGCTCTTCCGTGATGGAAGTGCCAACAGAAATGAGGTGTACCCAAGTGAAAGGTCCCATATTCCAAATCCAACAGATAGTCCCTTATATCACCTGATCTTTGCCAGTGCATGCAGTCCGTATGTCTGTGGAGGAATGCATCTCTTAAAAAAGAGACTCGTGGAACCATCATTTCCTGAGCGTCAGCATGGCGTTGACGTCCCACAGCAGGTTCCTCATCTGATCCATCAGAACCTTCATCTCGTGGTTCTTCTGACGTA
The DNA here is from genome assembly GCA_916700685.1 of Adelosebastes latens. NCBI lineage: Eukaryota > Metazoa > Chordata > Actinopteri > Perciformes > Sebastidae > Adelosebastes > Adelosebastes latens. The sequence continues at coordinate 4,381 of CAKAKR010061535.1, read as the reverse complement.
CCTTCTGCAGGTGAACCAGAGAGACACAACATCCATCACATCAGTAACACTCCTTAATGCACATGAACCATAGCAATCAGGACAGAAACTAGTTTACTCACTATATAGACCATTTCACAGTTCCAAATGTGTCCCAGTTTATTTCCTGTTGCAGTGTATGTGAATGGCATAAGCTGATAGGAAGTAAACATGGACCCAAGCTGTGAAATTCCATCGAAACCGTCTATAAACATTATCAATAATTTAGGCTAATTTACAATCATACCTGCTGGAGAGTAAAAAAAAAAGATACTTTTGACTGGTTTGCTACCAGCTATGTTGTTAATAAAACAAACAAGCTCGCCAGCCTCAGGCAAACTTTTCCACTATTTTGACACTGGCTGCCTGGTGGCAATTTTCCAAAACCCACCTGAAATCTTCCATCCCACTGGGGATACTGGCTCTAATGTTTACAAAAACATCACCCTGATTTTAAATTCACTGATTCACTGCACACACCAGGCATGTTGTACCCTCAGCCTGTGTCAGCACTGCCATCTAGAGGCATCTGCAGGGGACTTTAAAAGCTAAATACTTTGTCTTACTAAGTGTTCTTTCAAATTGATGTTATTTAAGAAGTTGCAGCAGTGTTGGACATTAAAGGGGAACACCTATTATTATTTCGATGGCCGAGAAAAGTTCAATCAATATTTGAGAACATGTGCTCGTCTCTCTCAAAGCCAGAAACCAGAGAAGTAAGTCTCAAACTTGTGATGTCATAAGAGTATAAAGTCTGGAGTTGCTCCATAGACGATGAATGGGAGACTGATTTTATGGTTTTCTATTTTATACCAAAATGAGCTTTATTCTATTGTAGTGTTCTCAGTTGTGGAACAGAAAATGTTCCCATATACTCAGAACGTTCTCCTGGGTGCTCTCAGTGTCATCCAGAACATCTCTCCCAATTCATTGTCTGAGCAGCTCCACACTTTATACTTGATGACATCACAAGTTTGAGTTTTAGCGCTCTAGTTTTTGGATTTGGGAGAGTTGTTCATGTTTACTAATATGTTTTGGACTGTCTTAGACCATAGGAATAACATGTATGAACTTTGAAAATGGGCGTAGTTCTCCTTTAAATGATCTTTATATTTTGCTAGACCAAGTATCACTTCAATATCTGTCAATATGAGGCACATCTGAAATGACTTTACAGCATGTATTTTATTTATTAGTGAATGGGTAACTACTAATTGTATTGCAATGTGATAACAGTATAGGGAGGTGTAGCTGTTGCTCTACTTCACTCACTAATGCAATGCAGAAAACGTGTGTGAGGTAACTGCTAATTATTACTTGTGACAAAGAGAAAATAGGAACACACCTCCAGAACCTCTTTTCTTTCCTGGTTGACAGCAGAGCTGCAGGGCTCCACTTTGACAGAAACCAGCTCCTCTCCAACATATGGCAGAAGCTGAGGACACACAATACATACAAAACAAGTTTTTGCATTGTATTTTGATACAGTTAAAGTCATTTTCAGTGTCCGAATTTTGTGTGTTTCAAGCAGTATTTATCATTTATTTCCTAAAAAGCGGAATATTTGAAAACAAACAAACATGAAACTAATATCTAAGCAGTAATCCAGGGCTCCTTCCTGACCTCTGATGGCCCCTCCTGCAGGTCAGAGGTCATCTCCACACAGCGTTCGTACAGGAGCCGGAGCTTTCTGAAGAGCAGGGCGAGCTGCCGTAGGTGTTCCTGGAGCTTCCCAAAGCGGTCCTGGTACATGGCCTGGCTCTGGGTCACACCGTTGGGAAGCTACGTCAAAGACACACACACACACACACAGTCTCTCATCAGTTAAACTGTCTTTTCTTCATTTTTACTTTCAATTTCCTGTTTAGTAAAAGGCTGAAACTGTAAGACACTGCCAAGAATGGATAGTGATGTGTCAAGCCTGGGTAAAAAATGCACGACAACACAATTTCTGAGTCCGTGGTCCTGATGCGGATCGTTTGCTCGGAGAGTTTTCAGTGCAGGGAAAAAAAGAACGTGCTCAGTTTAATGGACGAGCTGGAAGAGGCGAGTGATACATTGAGACGCACAGTGAGAGACAATTAGAGACACAGATCAGGTGGAGATGGAAGGATGAGTAAGACAGATGCTGACAAGCATGCCAAGTTGATACGCCAGAGAGGAGGATGGGACAAATGCAGACTGACAGACAACAGACGAACCCTGTAAGCTAGAAACACAGCAGCCATTCAGTTAACATCCACACACACACACACACCTGGCAGGAGACAGTAAAGACCAGATGGTAGTACTTACTTACTTTAATTTAATACTTTAATGTATATAGTATACTATACAGTGAAGTTTTCTCACAGTAGCTATTGCAAGATCTCTCAGTAAACAAAATAATACATTTTGTCAAGTTAAACTAAAACTGCGATCACTGAATCCACGAGTGTTCTCCAACTCTATCTGCATAGAGACAGAATATTATTGTCTCTATGTAGATAGAGGTCGAAAAAACTAGTGCTGACTATCAATTATTTGATAACTCAATCACAGAAAAATTAATCTATTCTATTCTATCTATCCATCTATTAAATGCCAAACGTAGGTTCCATTATTTCCAGTGTGAGCATTTGTTGCCATTATAGTAGAGCTGCAACGATTAATCGATTAGTTGTCAACTATTAATTAATCGCCAACTATTTTGTTAATCGATTTATCAATTTGAGCATTTTTTTTTAAAGAAAAAAAGTCAAAATTCTCTGATTCCAGCTTCTTAAATGTGAACATTTTCTGGTTTCTTTCTTCAGCTGTCTTCATTTTCCACACATTTCCAGACTAAATAATCAATTCATTATTTAAAAAAAAAAAAAAGTAATGTTTTTACTTTTAAGTTATCATGAATGAGACGTCCTAGATGTGCTCAATCAGTGATTTGAACTACATTTCCATGAAAACTGTGCAAACTTTATCTGTTGATGAGGACCGTATGATATTGTCGAAAGCTCCAGAACAAGTTGAGATTGTTTCATCAAAAAAATAACCTCTAGATAAATAAGGATTAGTCTCAGCCATAAGACAAAATATTACAAAACCTTTCAATATAATGCAGTCCAATGCAACAGCAAAACAGCTTATCATACCAACATCTATCTGGCACTTGAAAAGTAAACATGCTTTACAAAAGAAAAATATGTTTTTCTCAAATGTAAGCCACGTGGTGCATCACTATAATAGTGGATCCTACAAAATAAGAGGAGGTCTGTGATGATGTTTGCAAAACCAGCATTGATTCACACCATAACAGCATTTCACACAGAGATGGTGGGGAGACATTATCTTTAGCTATGTGCTGTACCTGCGTAGCTCGTGTGATCTGGAAGATCTCCATGGTGCGAGTGACAATGTCCTGGACGGTCTCCTGTCCGATCCGACAGAGGAACACCGGGGAGATCTCTCTCAGGGCTCCCTGCGGGGGCATGGACTGCTGCTGCTGACCGGCGGCTGAGGCTGCACCGGGGGGCAGGTGGGGCTGCTGCTGCTGCTGAGGGGGCATCCCTGCCATCATCCCCGGCTTCTGAGGTAACGAAGCTGCCATCACTGCGCCAAAACTGTGGGCAAGGGGATGAAAGTGAAAGGTAAGTACATAAAGTCATGTTGTGACCCCTGGGGTTACTCCTTTGTCCCCCGAGCCATCAAACTGTACAACACCTCTCTAGGGAGGGGGGGAGACAAAGGAGGACGGTCAGGAGGACGGTCTGCAGGACAGATAATAATGCACACAGTGCACTTTCATAGACTAAGCTACTGGAGTTACCTTGCACTATACTCATTTTTAACAGTCTCTTCTGCACTTTTTTAATAGTCCTGTATCACAGCTGTTACCCTGCACTATATTCAGTTTTAACAGTTTCCTTCATCTCCTCGTATTTTTATATCTGGTATATTTTTTTGTACTTTGTACTTTGCACTACTAACTTTTTTACTGCCTTTTTACTAACATGTTTTGCACTATGGAACTGTGATTGATGCTGGAAACTTAAATTTCCCTCGGGATCAATAAAGTTACTATCTATCTATCTATCTATCTATCTAAACTATCTATCTATCTATCTATCTATCTATCTATCTAAACTAACTATCTATCTATCTATCTATCTATCTATCTATCTATCTAAACTAACTATCTATCTATCTATCTATCTATCTAACTATCTATCTATCTATCTATCTATCTATCTATCTAAACTAACTATCTAAACTAACTAACTAACTATCTCTATATATATTTATCTATCTATCTATCTATCTATCTATCTAAACCAACTATCTAAACTAACTAACTAACTATCTCTATATATATTTATCTATCTATCTA
>CAKAKR010061534.1:18307-32065 GCA_916700685.1 Adelosebastes latens | reverse complement strand
GTCTGTCTGTTTGTTTGTCTGTCTGTCTGTCTGTCTGTCTGTCTGTCTGTCTGTCTGTCTGTCTGTCTGTCTGTCTGTCTGTCTGTTTGTTTGTTTGTTTGTTTGTCTGTCTGTCTGTCTGTCTGTTTGTTTGTTTGTTTGTTTGTCTGTCTGTCTGTTTGTCTGTCTGTCTGACTGACTGTTTGTTTGTTTGTTTGTCTGTTTGTTTGTTTGTCTGTCTGTCTGACTGTTTGATTGTTTGTTTGTCTGATTGTCTGTTTGTCTGTCTGTCTGTCTGACTGACTGTTTATTTGTCTGTTTGTCTGTTTGTCTGTCTGTCTGTCTGACTGACTGTTTGTTTGTTTGTTTGTCTGTTTGTCTGTTTGTCTGTCTGTCTGTCTGACTGACTGACTGACTGTCTGTTTGTCTGACTGACTGTCTGTCTGTCTGACTGTCTGACTGACTGTCTGTCTGTTTGTCTGACTGACTGTCTGTCTGTCTGTCTGTCTGTCTGACTGACTGACTGACTGACTGACTGACTGACTGTTTGTCTTTCTGACTGACTGTCTGTCTGTGTGTCTGTCTGTCTGACTGACTGTCTGTCTGTCCGTCCGTCCTGAACTTTGTTGACAGGATGACTGACTGAAGATTTTTTTGTCAATCGTCACCATCTTTGGTTGATTAATCATTTAAATGATGATCGATCAGTTGATAACATAAATAATCAGCAGATTGATTAGTAATGAAAACAAAGCTGAGCTTGTTGTTGTTTTTCTTCAGGTGGATCAGAGATGAAGTCTGGATCAGATCCTTCAGGACCTGGACTGAAATCAGTCAGAAGATCTCCTCGTCTGTCTCCTCAGGTCAGTCAGCAGGTCTTGTGACATGTTGCTGCTGATCATGGCCGTGTTTCCCTCCTCTGTAGTGGACGGCGTGTAGAAAGTCTGCAGTTGATGGTTTTCCAGACGAGCTGGTCTAGTTCTGGCCGGGTTGAGCATGTTGAGTCCTCTCCATGTTAAACAGTTGGAACCTGTTGTGAAACCTGTTTAATGTGTCATTTATTGACAGAAATCAGAAGAAGAAAAAATCATCAACCAGAGCTGGAATTTGACCTCAGGTCCACTCGTTCCTGTTCAGTCCTCTCTTCTCTCCCTCTGATTGGACGTTTCTTCTTCTGTTCCTGCTCTCTAACACTCAGCGTTGGAAGACTCTTCATCATGTTTAAATGTTTGTGTTTTCAGTGCAGCAGTAAAGGGAAGGAGGAGAGGAGAGGAGGAGGCAGCCTGCAGGAGGCGAAGAGGAGAGGAAAGATGGAGAAGAGCAGAGACGAGGATGAGGAGCTAGAGGACAGACTGCAGATGCTGGTGAGACGCAGATATCAGAAACCTCTTCTTTAATAAAATCATCTTCACACAGATGTAAAGATTTTACGGAGATTATGCTAACACATCTTTCTATTGGTTATTGGTGTGTGTGTGCAGAATCTGTCCAGCAGACCAGCAGCCAGAGGAACAGGTCTGGTTTACTCTGAGATCTTCACACGTCATAAGAACCTGTGGGACTCCAGGTAAGCTGCTCACCTGTATACACCTGTATACTCCTAGAACATGTTATTAATATGATATTATTATAATTATTATTATAGAAGGGCAGTGATGATAACTGTGTGTTGTTGTTGTTGTTCAGTCATCCAGAGAGTCCCGAGAGAGTGACATCCATCATGGAGGAGCTGCAGAGACAGGACCTGCTGTCTCACTGCATCACAGTGGAGGTCTGTCTGTCTGTCTGTTAATAGTCAGCTCTGTCTCACAGAAGGTTAGTCTAGGGTTAGCACTACTGGGATATCAGATGAACATAATCCCAGTTTAACCACTGAGTAGACTGCAGAGGGACTACCTCGATATTCAGAGCCCAGTTGACTCGTTGGGGTTCAATGATGAAAACTGATTTAACATCCAAATTCAACAGTATTCTCCCATCATGCATCATTGTGGGGACATCCACTAAATGGAAGTTTGAATAATTTCATTCAAACTATTTCACATGTAAATAAAACATTTGGTTTCTGAATTATTCTGTTAGAATAGTTGTTACTGAAGGAAAGAATCAGTAGAGCAGCTGTCGCCCTGATTATGTTTTCTATTCGATATCATGAGGATTGTCTGTTCATAGCAGGTAAACAATGATTAGAGTCGCAGCAGCTGTTGGGTAAGAGATGATGGTTAAATATTGAGAAAGACTTTATTAATATTTAATCTATATGAACACAACACTGACGGGGTTCACGGGTCACGATTACGCAACAGATAACCAAAATCCTGCTGCTGTTAGCCACTTGTAAGGCTACGTTCAAGAACACTCTGGGTTTACTTCACAGTTGAATCATCCTGTTGTTTAGGACTGACATTGCAATATATATTTTATCTGCGATATGAAATGAATATTTACCCTCTCGAGGGTACTGTGATCTCATCACTCAACTGTTGTTTATATATGTAGTACGTGAAGGTGGCGCTGTGACCTCATCACTCACCTGTCTGTCTGTGTTTCAGCCCAGAGAAGCTGGAGAAGAAGAGCTGCTGCTCGCTCACATGTGAGTCCACCAACACTTTAATAAAATCATATGGAATGTACCTGGAACTCTACTGGTCTCTACTGGTCTCTACTGTTCTCTACTGTTCTCTACTGTTCTCTACTGTTCTCTACTGTTCTCTACTGATATCTACTGTTCTCTACTGATATCTACTGGTCTCTACTACTGTAGGAAACATTATGTGGATTTGATGAAGTCGACTCAGACGATGACAGAGAGTGAACTTCACAATCTGTCTGAGAAATACGACTCTGTTTACCTTCACCCTGTAAGAACACACACACACACACACACATACAGGTGTAGTAGGTAGGTATAAAACTGTAAATAAAACTGAATACAGCTGTAAATAAAACTAAAGCTGTAAATAAAACTATAAATAAACATATTAAAACTGTAAATAGAGCTGTAATATCTAATGCAATGTAAATAAATCTGTAAATATATCTGTAAATAAGGGCCAGAAACCATAAAAAGGTAACAATTATATAACATCGAACACAAAGAGATACATTTAATCAGTTGTCTGTCTAGACTTTCAAATACAGGATTGTAAACACCTGTGAAATCTTTCTGTTGTGTGTGTTCGTGTGTGTGTGCGTGTCAGGAGTCCTTCCAGGTTAGTTTGTCGGCGGTGGGTTCAGTCCTCCAGCTGGTTGATCAGGTGATGACTTCTGAGCTCAGGAACGGGTTCGCTGTCATCAGGTAACAACAACAAGTCCGGCTTCTTATGGTGCGTTCAGGTGCTCCTCGTTAACAACAAGTCTGGCTTCTTGTGGTGCGTTCATGTGCTCCTCGGCAGCTCTTAGTCAAAAATGTACCAGTCCACCAGCAGGAAGGCTCCCTGGAACTAACGGTGCAAAACTGGGACCAGATCCAGAGGATTATCTGAACATGAATGAAACATAAAGAGTTCAAAACTGCACAATAACATCTCTGTCTGTCCGTCTGTCTCTCTCTCTGTCTGTCTGTCAGACCTCCAGGTCATCACGCTCAGTCTAACCTGTCAAACGGTTACAGTATTTTCAACAACGTGGCGATCGCAGCTCGATACGCTCAGACCAGACACTCAGTCCGCAGGTAGGTGTGTGTTTGTGGATATAATGAATCTAATAAAGGTTAAAGGTTAAGTGTCAGTGTTGGTGGGTGGGAAGCCAGTGAGGGATTACGGTGTTGGTGTTGGTTGGGAGACGACAACAATCAGTGTCTGATTGGTACTCTGCTCTGATTGGCTGATGGTCACTCAGACATTGATTATCTGGGCTTTCATTCAACGCGTATACAATGTGACCTCACCACCCCGACTGCTTTTATTCTGAAGGTCAGAGTTTCATACCAGAGGTCTTATTGTTGCCACGAAGCCGTAAACTTTACTGACATATTTCCTTAATCAATGTAATGTGTGTGTGTGTCAGGGTGTTGATAGTGGACTGGGATGTTCATCATGGTCAAGGAATCCAGTACCTGTTCCAGGAAGACCCGAGGTAAACTCTTGACCCTCCATCCTGGTTATATCTTCTGAAGATGAAATCCACCAAGTTAAAACTGTGTGTGTGTGTGTGTGTGTGTGTGTGTGTGTGTCGTGTTCGTGTTACCTGTGTGTTTGTCAGTGTCCTGTACTTCAGTGTCCACAGGTATGAGCAGGGGTCTTACTGGCCTCACCTGCCAGAGTCTGACAGTCAGTTTGTTGGCAGCGGACGAGGTGAAGGCAGAAACATCAACCTGCCCTGGAACAAGGTCACTGTTCACACTGTTCTCACTGTTAGCAATGTTAGCACTATTCTCACTTTTAGCACTATTCTCACTGTGAACTGTGTCTAATCCTGTTCCGTGTTATTGATCCTTCAGACGGGGATGACAGACGCTGATTACATCGCAGCTTTTCAACAACTGCTGCTGCCTGTAGCCTACGAGGTAACACAGACACACACACACACACACACAGGAAACATTTCACTGGTGATCAAATTTAGATTATTATATATTAATCATATTAATGATATTAAATGTGTGTGTGTGGGTTCAGTTTCAGCCTCAGCTGGTTCTGGTCTCTGCTGGATTTGATGCTGTAGTCGGAGATCCGAAGGTAAAAACTCCACAGACCTCAGTGACGAGATTTAAATATCATGAATTAATTAATTTATTCATTAATCTTACTGAGTGTGTTTGTGTGTGTGTTCAGGGGGAGATGTGTGTGAGTCCTCAGTGTTTCCATGTTCTGACTCACATGCTGATGAGTTTGGCAGAAGGTCGACTTGTTCTCGCTCTCGAGGTAAAAACACTTAATTTCACATCATCAGTGTATACGGAACATTATCTACAGTATGTATATGTGTAAATATATATATATATATGTAAGAGCTCGAGACACAGCAGCTGTCCATGTATAATATTCATTATTATTATTATTATTGCTTTTATGTAGCAAGATGTTGATTTAATTTGTCACATATGTTCTGATGTCACAGTGTGAGCCTCTCATTCATAACATTCATAACCCATTCTCGTGTGTGTGTGTGTGTGTGTGTGTTTGTGTGTGTGCAGGGAGGTTATAACTTGCAGTCGACAGCAGAGGGTGCCGCAGCCTGTGTCAGAGCTCTGCTGGGAGGAGCCTGTCCTCCTCTGACCCCGCCCACTGCTCCATCTGACAGGTGACATGTGGAACACCTGAGTCACACCTGCGTTGATCAATAACCTGGTTGATTTCTAACCACCTGTCTGTCTGTCTGTCTGTTTGTCAGTGCTCTGCAGTCCATCTCTCAGACTGTCTCAGCTCTGTATCCACACTGGGCTTCTCTGCAAACACTGGGTGAGACTCTGTGTGGTCATAGAGACTTTATTTTGAAAGGTAGAACACACACAATAGATTCTGTTACCAGTTTAACCACTTTAACCAGTAAACATCTGGAACACCACCCAATCACAGCTGGTTGACCAGCAGCCGATCAGCAGCCAGGATCTGCACACTCACCATTTATAAACTTCCTGTTCTCTTCCTGTTTCCTGTGCAGAAGGCGGCCCGTTGGCTCAGGGGCGCGTCATTAGGGCAACAACCAATGAGCAGAGCACGAAACAGACCGGCCCAGCTCCCTCTGTTGCCACGACAACCGGTCTGGTTTATGATGAGAGGATGATGGAACACATGAACATGTGGGACAGGTGAGTTAGCTCATCTGCTCGTCCTGTACATATATATGTATGTATATAAGGGATGATGTACAGAGAGCGGGTCATTGTGAAATAAACCCCGACAGGGTGATGCTCGTGGGGAGGGGGCCCACTCTGTACATTATCCTGCTTATTACACGGCTACTTACTTAAAGGGACTGTTTGTAAGAATCAGAAATTGCTTTTTTAACAGTGCGCCTGTGGCCGTTAAATCAACGAAAGTCAGCGTCCTGTTGCTCGCGCTCGCGCTTGTGCTCGCTCTACATAGACATGAACGAGCATCGCTCAAAACAGTGAGGTGACACACGTCAGCTAAAAGCACAATATCACTCTATATTTCACCTGCTTGGCAGTAATGTTAGCTGACCAGACGAAGGTCTCTCCATGAATCACTGCTGATCCTAGTGTTGGCTTTTCCTGCTTCAGCCTCCCGACCGCGGTCGGAGGGAACGGGAGACACCGGAGTTTTGGTCGGAGACGATAAAGTTTCTCGCTGCGGAGCCCCGTCACTTCACAAGACACGGAAAACCTCTGTTGGTCTGGAGGAGCTGCAGCAGTTATTTCTGCACAAACGTCCACTCTACATTCACTAGATATTCTCAGAGCTACTAACTCTTCTGCAGTGTGTAGTGTGCGCGCATGCACGTGAGAGGTGGAGCGAGAGAGCGAGAATGAGCGCGGTGTGTGAGTGAAGGCAAGCAGGCAGAGGAGCAGAGTACAGCAGAGACTCCGGTCCTGGAGACCAAAGCTACGGTCTCCCCCGCGTCCTACAACCGCGGCCAACACTGTTTTGCAGACGGGCTTCACTAGATAGATCTTTGCGGTTTTGGTGCTTCTGTGTGGTTTGTGTTGGAGTCTGAGTCTGAACAGTGTAGCCACACGCGAGCGCTCATTGGAAAACGACCCGGGTGATTTATACGTGTAAGAAGTTACAAACAGTCCCTTTAAGGAATCAATAATTTGACACAAAAATGGTCCGACATCATAACTGTGTCCATAGCAACGGTAAAGCAATGTAAAAATGTAATGATGTGAATCCCTCTGCAGACATCACCCTGAACAGCCTCAGAGAATCTTTAAAATCTTCTCCAAACATCAGCAGCTGGGATTGGTCGATCGTTGCCAACGGATACAAGCACGCTTAGCAACAGAGGAGGAGCTGTCCAGGTGTCACAGGTATGTACATATTTACATATATACATATTTACAGAGATTAACAGAGCCTGGATTGATGTGTTTATGTTTAAAGAATGAATATCTGCAGATGTGTTGTCATAGGGCAGAAACTTACTAAACTCTTTTTGTTATCGATTCATCAAGTGTGCAGCACATTGAGCAGATGAGAGCCACAGCAGAGATGAAGCCCAGAGAGCTGCACAAACTGGCACACGACTTCAACTCCATCTACATCAACAACCAGAGCTTCAAGTCCGCTCTGCTGGCTGCTGGAGGCTGCTTCACCGCCGTGGAGAGGCTGCTCACAGGACAGGTAAAACACACACTCAGGTAACACACATGTAGGGCTGGGCGGTAAAACCATCTTAAAAGTCTTCCACAATAACGGTGATAAATTTATGAGATTTATTTTCAGTTAAGTTATTTTTTTAATCCATTTTCCTACAAAATCACCAGACCAACAGCCAAAATGTAGTAGGCTCCAGACAGTACTGTATAAACACTACAGTATATGCAGTACAGTATAAACACTACAGTATATGCAGTACAGTATACAGTATGAGACATGTTCCTCTCGGCCTCTCCAGGTGAGTAACGGCGTGGCGATCGTTCGTCCTCCTGGTCATCACGCAGAGAGAGATTCTCCTTGTGGTTTCTGTTTATTCAACACGGCAGCGCTCGCCGCTCGCCACGCCCAGAAAATATCCCATGAGGCGCCGCTGCGAGTCCTCATCCTGGACTGGGACGTTCACCACGGCAACGGGACACAGCACATGTTCGAGGATGACGACAGGTGAGGAGGAGTGTGATGTGACGTGAAGTAAAGTGAATGGATGTGATGTGAACTCAGAAGTGAATTGAATCAATGTGAATTGTTGTGAAGTGAACTGAAGTGAAGATGGATTTTCTCTCCGTCTCCAGCGTCCTGTACATCTCCCTCCATCGCTATGACAACGGGACATTCTTCCCGTCTTCAGAGGACGCCGCCACCGACAGGGTGGGCGTGTCCAAGGGGGCGGGGTTTAACGTCAACGTGGCGTGGAGTGGCGGGCGGATGGGCGACTCAGACTACCTTGCTGCTTTTCATAACATTGTCATGCCGATCGCCACCGAGGTAACAACACACACAGAAACACACACTTCACTGATTAGCGTCTGAAAGTCTCCCGTCACGGGCTAGATTTTCTAAAGCCTGAAAACAGAGCCCCATGAGGAGGTGCAGAAGTCTAGATTTCTCTCAGAACACTTTGAATTACAATATGCTGAAAGGTTATTATGTAGTTTTTGCCCAAGGATGCCAAAAATATTCTCCCTACTGAAGCTTTAAGTGCTATATGTTTATATTTATATATTGAAGTATACTTTAAACTGCAGTGTTAACAGTTAATGTCTTGATCAATTTCACGTTCAAATTTGCCCTGGCAATAAAACAGCCGTTCTCTAAAGTCGTCGACCGTCTTTTTGTGCTGTTTTAAAAAGTTTTAGCGCCAGTATCGGAAAAAAACAAACGATACCCAACCATAAATATTACACCAGCGCAATACGGCAGTTAATCAGTAGTATGGTGGTGTTTTATTAATGGCCACAAGGTCGGGCTATTATATGTACATGTATATGCTCATTGAGAACTTGTCATTTGATTAAAGTCAACAGAACTGTAGGAATATCATGTTTTAATGTTTGAATAAATTCAAATTCTCTGTGCAGTTTAACCCCGGTCTGGTTGTGGTGTCTGCCGGGTTCGATGCAGCTCGGGGGGATCCGCTGGGTGGATATAATGTGACCCCAGAGGGATACGCCCACCTAACACACCTGCTGATGTCACTGGCCGGGGGGCGGGTGCTACTCATACTGGAGGTACACCCACCCGCCCACACACACTCTAGAGGTGTAACGATGTGTAAACATGTCGGCCAGTAGCAGTAAAAGTAAAGTCATGTGATCTCTCTCTCTCTCTCTCTCCCTCTCCCTCCCAGGGAGGTTATAACTTGTCATCTATCTCTGACTCCATGGCGATGTGCACCAGCGTGTTGCTAGGAGACACTCCTCCCTCCTTGGTGACGCCTCTCCCCCCTCCTCATCACAGCGCCGTGGCAGCGATCAACAAGGTCATCCGACACCACGCCCCCTACTGGAGGTCACTGAGGATACGCAGTCAGTGCAGGACTTCATCTGTTGTATTTCATTTATTTATTCCTGTTTAGTTTCATTTGAATAACTTCTCACATTTCTCTCAGTCCCAGAGTCTGTGCGGACGTCACTGTCCTCCCTGAAGCATCGTGGGAAACGTAGTTCTAAAGGAAAGGGCAGGAAGTCAGAGGAGAGCGGCACAAACAAACCACCGCTGCCCCCTACAGGACCGGGGGACACAACGGTAAATGTTTTAAGATACAAAATCTGAATGAAAAGAAGGAATGAAATCTGAGTTTTGTGTCTCCTGTTTGTTGTTTTCCTCCAATCAGACGGAGGGCGGTCTGGAGCAGCTAACTCAGGGATTGGCCAGTTTGGACATCGGTCAAACCTCAGCCAATCACAGTCCTGCTCCGTCCACCGCGGTTGGAGGGGCCAGGCCGAAGGTCCGCCTCAGCCTGGAGAAGGTCACATGTGAAGGTGGAGGTGAAGGTGAAGTGAAGGCGGAGGCAGGTGAAGTGACACCTGAGCAGAGCCAATCAGCAGAGAGTGTGCTGCCCCAGCCTCAGGTGAGCAGGAACCATCAGTTAAATAATTGGTAAATTGTTAGTTAATTAAACTTAGTTAATAGTTATTTTACTGTAAACAAATGAAATAACAATCATTTTACTGTGAGTTCGTCCGTCCTCTGGTGTCACCTTCACCTGTATTATATTTACCTTTCAAAGGCTGTTGCCGTGGCTGCGCCTGAGTCGGTTGCCCCTGGTGACGAGGCTCCTGGTGGAGCGGGAGCTGGGGCGGAGCCAGAGACAGAGGGAGCGTGTGGTTGGTCGAAGCCTAAGACGTCTCTGGAGCTGACGTGTGGAGGACAGACAGACGTCAGGACATTTTATTTTATATTATTTAATTATTATATAGTCAACATACTGTCTGTCTCTCTGTCTGTCTTCATATGACTTACCTGTCTGCCTGTCTGTCTTCAGACCCCTCTGTTCGTGGTGGACCCTCTGTCCTGGTGTCCTCACCTGGATGCTGTTAAGCCCCTCCCCCCCTCAGGTATAGATGTCTTCCTGCCGTGTCAGGACTGCGGCTCCGACGCTGAGAACTGGACCTGTCTCACCTGCTACCAGGTGACCCGTCTCACCTGTCCATCACATTCTCTGTCTCACACGTTGATGATGTAATGCGTCTCACCTGTTGTCCCTCCTGTCTCAGGTGTTCTGCGGTCGTTATGTTAATGAGCACATGGTGACTCACGGCGTTGTGTCTGAACACCCGGTGGTTCTGAGCTTCTGTGATCTGTCTGTGTGGTGTTACCTGTGTGAGGCCTACGTCCACAACCAGGTGAGTCTCATTATTATTATTATTATTATTATTATTATTATTACCTGTGAGGCCTATGTCCACAAACAGATAAGTCTTATTATTATTATTACTATTACTACTACTATTATTACCACTATTATTATGATTTATATTATTATTATTACCTGTGTGAGGCCTATGTCCACAACCAGATAAGTCTTATTATTATTATTACTATTACTACTACTATTATTACCACTATTATTATGATTTATATTATTATTATTATTATTATTATTACCTGTGTGAGGCCTATGTCCGCAACCAGATGAGTCTGCACTGAGCTGAGCTTTTTATTATTATTATTATTATACATCATGTATTATTATTATTATTATTACTATTACTATTATTAACGCGTATTTGACATAAATAAACTGAAACGTTCTCCTCGTTCAGATTCTGTTTGAAGCTAAAAACGCTGCTCACTGCGCCAAGTTTGGAGAGGAGATCCCTCCGTGGAGTTGAGAGGAAGAGGAGGAGGTGATGAAGATGAGGAGGACATGATGAAGAGGAGGATGACGGTGTAAAACCCTGAGAGCATGTATCTGTTCTTCGGCCTCTCTTCCTTCAGTGTGATTGGACTGTTGAGTGCGTTGCCATGGATACCGCAGCAAGCAGCTGTGGTGCTTTGTGGGAAACGTCTACGGTGTCTCACAGCTGCCAAAAAAAGCTCAAAACAAATGAAGAAGTGATGTTTTTATTTTGTTTTTATTCTTCTAACTGCAGATCGGTGCTGATCATTTTCATCTCTTTAAAGGTCCGGTGTGTAGATTTAGTGACATCTAGTGGTGAGACGGCAGATTGTAACCAACTGAATACCGCTCACCCCTCCCTTCACCAGCGTGTTGGAGAACTACGGTGGCCTTCAAGTAACGTAAAAACGTGAAAGTCTCTCTCTAGAGTCAGAGTTTGGTTTGTCCGTTCTGGGCTACTGTAGAAACATGGTGGACTCCCTGAAGAAGACCCGCTCCCTATGTAGATATGAAGGACTCATTCTGAGCTAATAAAAACACAACGATTCTTTGTTTCAGCTGATTATACAATAATGAAAACATTAATAATATTATATTACACTTTTGCTAATATATCCTACTAAATGCTTCACAGGACAAGTCCTTTAAATCTGCAGGTTCTATAAAAGTTAATGAAACTCATGAGGTCGACGATGTTTGAGACGGTTTCTGTGTCCGAAGTGCGTTTGATTTACAGACTCCAGCAGAGTTGGGTGGAGATAAGGAGGTTTGTGTGCAATATTGTGTTTCTGAGCTACCTGTTTGTAAATGTTTTATTAATATTAAAATGTTTGTATGTATTTTTGTTTCCTGCATCAGTCACTCAATTAATTATTAATCAACACTGTTAAAGCTGCAGTGGGTAGAAAGGGAGCAAATTTGATTAAAAAAAAAGTTATTTTTATAAACAGTCACTATATCCTGACAGTAGTACATGAGACAGGTAATCTGAAAAAAATCATGTTCCTCTGTGTCCTCCGGTGTTCCTTATGGCATCTGCAAAATTTCACATACCGGAGGAAAACAACCAATCAGAGCCAAGCTTGAGCCTTGCCGTCTCTGAGCAGCTGTCAATCACTCGCGAACTCCGACCAAACGGTCAAACTAGGCAGCGCTGATCAAATATGAATCAATATTCTGTTACTGTAATGCTTATTTCTCTCCTCAAATGTTTTCAGAAACATCTTATAGTGTACTGTTTAGCTGTAAAATGAGAAAGTTTGTGACCTCAGTGTAGAGCTGGTAGAATCAGAGGAAGGTATCCCATAATGAGCTGCACCTTTAATTTAAAGGTCCCATATTATAAAAAAGTGAGATTTTCATGTTTTTTTATTATAAAGCAGGCTTAAGTCCTATATAAATACTGTGAAAGTATCGAAACGCTCAATCCACAGGGAAATACACACAGCCCGTATTCAGAAACTCTGCATTTGAAACAAGCTGTCAGGATTTCTGCCCATTTGTGATGTCACAAATATACAATATTTAGACCCTTCACACAGATTTAAACATAAACATTCTAAATGTGTCCCAGTTTATTTCCTGTTGCAGTGTATGTGAATGACATCAGCTGACAGGAAGTACACATGGACCCAAGCTGTTGTCTAGCGACGCAATTCTGTTGCAAGTCCGTCGCAATTCTGTCGAAATGCACTAAAACGGAGCGTTTCAGACAGAGGGCATATACAGGTATATTCAAGCAGACAGTATGAGGAAAATAAAGGTTTTTTTTAACATTACAGCATGTTAACATGCTCTAGTAGAAACACAAAATACAAGTATGAACCTGAAAATGAGCATGATATGGGACCTTTAATGCCTTATTGGCAGTTATTTCTGGAAAATTGGAAAAGTACTACTACTACTAGTACTAGTAGTATCACAGTAATCCAGATAGAGAGCTGCTGATCAATCAGCCTGCAGGCGGCGCTGTGATGGAGCTCCATCTGATCCGTGTTTATAATAACGGGTTGTTTCAGTGGGATTTAAAGATTATTGTTGGTGGAGGAAGATCCACATCCGGGTAAGTAGAGCTGTGCATCCCTCTCCTCCTCCCCCTCCTACTCTTCCTCTCTCACCTCCCCCTCCTCTCTGTCTCTCCATCCTCTCCTCCACTGCATCCTCTCATCCTGCAGATCAACACACGGTGCATCTCTGCAGGCTGCAGGTTTGTTTTCTTCTCTCATCTCATCGTGTTGATGCAGATTTCAGAGATTCAGTCCGTTTCTCTTTAAATCACTGCGTCTCTCTGTCTGTCTGGCTGTGTGCGCGTGTCCGTCTGTCTGTCTGGCTGTGTGCGCGTGTCCGTGTCTGTCGGTAAATACCGGGAGGTGATGATGATGATGATGATGTAACCGTTGGGTCGATGCTGTCTGTGTTGATGTTTCTCTTGATGCTGATTGGCTGATCCGCTCTGATTGATGCTGTTGTTGATAAATATTGATCATTTATGAAAGACATTATGCTGAGTTATTAACTATTCATTAACTCATATTATTAAAGAGTTTGTCAGTCCTGCAGAGCTCTTTAAAGGTGACTGAGCTTCAATAAACTAAACTACAATAATAATCATTAATTAGGCTAAATAAACTACATATATAAAGTATAACTCATGTTGTAAACAGAAGCTGTGGAGCTTCACTCAATATTAAACGTTATTATTATAATTATAATTATTATATATATATATATATATATAAATATATACATATATATTTATATACATATATATAAATATAAATATATATATTTATATATATATATATATTTATATATAAATATATATATTTATATATTTATATATATATATATATATATAAATATATTTTATTA
>CAKAKR010061534.1:1549-18287 GCA_916700685.1 Adelosebastes latens | reverse complement strand
TTTATTATAACGTCATTAAAGGCCCAAAACCAAGATAGAGACGGCCAAAAAACAAGATGGAGAGGCCCAAAAACAAAGATGACGACAGCCAAAAACCAAGATGACGAGGACCAAAAACCAAGATGGAGACGGCCAAAATGCCGAACTCGAGGCTTCAAAACGGCAGTCCTCAAACCAATGGGTGACGTCATGGTGACTTCGTCCACTTATCATACACAGTCTGTGGTTTTAAATCAGCTGTTCTACAGACAGAAACCGTCTGAACGGGACTCCAACATGTTTTGGTTGAATACTTATTTGTTAAAAGTAAATCTCTTTCTCTCTCTCTCTCTCTCCCAGTGATGTCTGTGTCGCCCGCCCTCGCTGACCTCTCTCGTCTCTATCAGACGGAGTTTGTTCGGAGCGCCCGGGCGGTTGGCGTCCTCTGGGCCGTCTGTACGCTCTGCTTCGCCATTATCCAGGTGGTCGTCCTGGTGCAGCCGTCCTGGATCGGCACCGGAGACACCCGCCACGTGGGAGCGGGACCGGTCCCGCCCAGCGGCACCCTGGGACTGTTTGAGGTGAGACACATGAAACCACGCCCCCAAACGGCGACTGTCCAATCACAACTTAGCAACCGTAACTAGTTAGCAGCAGGTGTGTCGATGGATGCGTTCAAGTCCAACTGAAATCACATTCAGTAAAAAATAATGTCAACATGTTTTTCAAATATATTGATAATAGTTTTGTGTCCCTGTATGTCCCTGTATGTCCCCGTGTGTCCGTGTGTCTCTGTATGTCCCTGTGTGTTGTCAGGTGTGTGTGGAGTCGGACTGGCCCGTCCCAGACTGTCGTGGCGGTCTGTCCAGTCTGTCTCCTCTGCCGTCCTTCCAGTCGGTGGCGGTGTTGGTGGGAGTGTCTCTGTGGGCGGTGTGGACCAGCGTCCTCTGTCTCTGTCTCTTCAGGTTCTGCAGCGCCGCCACCGTCTACAAGATCTGTGCATGGCTGCAGCTTACTGCAGGTCAGTCACTGGTTCTACTGGTTCTACTGGTTCTACTGGATCTTGTGATGGTTGCAGTCAAAACGGTGAGATTTCCCGTCTCTCTGTCTCTCAGGGTTCTGTCTGGCGTTGGCTTGTCTCCTGTTTCCAGACTCGTGGGAGAGTCCAGAGATGAGAGCTCTGTGTGGAGACTCTGTGAGTTTAATACATTATTATTTATAAATATTCAAAGATGGTTGATCAGGTGTAGCCTACTTGTCTCCAGGTGTATGATCAGGTGTACTTGTCTCCAGGTGTATGATCAGGTGTACTTGTCTCCAGGTGTATGATCAGGTGTACTTGTCTCCAGGTGTATGATCAGGTGTTTGATCAGGTGTATGATCAGGTGTACTTGTCTCCAGGTGTATGATCAGGTGTTTGATCAGGTGTATGATCAGGTGTACTTGTCTCCAGGTGTATGATCAGGTGTATGATCAGGTGTACTTGTCTCCAGGTGTATGATCAGGTGTATGATCAGGTGTACTTGTCTCCAGGTGTATGATCAAGTGTATGATCAGGTGTACTTGTCTCCAGGCAGGTGTATGATCAGGTGTATGATCAGGTGTACTTGTCTCCAGGTGTATGATCAGGTGTGCTTGTCTCCAGGTGTATGATCAGGTGTATGATCAGGTGTACTTGTCTCCAGGTGTATGATCAGGTGTATTTGTCTCCAGGTGTATGATCAGGTGTACTTGTCTCCAGGTGTATGATCAGGTGTACTTGTCTCCAGGTGTATGATCAGGTGTGCTTGTCTCCAGGTGTATGATCAGGTGTACTTGTCTCCAGGTGTATGATCAGCTGTACTTGTCTCCAGGTGTATGATCATGTGTATTTGTCTCCAGGTGTATGATCAGGTGTGCTTGTCTCCAGGTGTTTTATCAGGTGTGCTTGTCTCCAGGTGGGCAGCTTCTCTCCAGGTAACTGTTCGGTCCACTGGGCCTACATCCTGGCCATACTGGGCATTCTGGACGCCGCCATCTTGGCCACGTTGGCCTTCGTCCTCGCCAACAGACAGGACGCCCTGCTGCCGCCAGACGCCAAGGACAGTGAGTAATCGGGGGCTTCAGTAATAGTTAGCTTATCATTAGCTTCAGGTCCACTTAGCTTAGAGTTAACCTCTGTGTCAATTTCGTTTAGAATTAGCTCCAGGTACAGTTAGCTCAGCGTTAGCTTAAGATCCTGTTATCTTTTAGTTTGAAGTACAGTTAGCTTAGCATTCGCTTAAAGGTCCCATAATGTAAAAAGTGAGATTTTCAGGTCTTTTACATTATAAAGCAGGTTTAAGTGCTATATAAATACTGTTAAACTATCAAAACACTCAATATACGGAGAAATACACACAGCCTGTATTCAGAAATTGTGCATTTGAAACAAGCCGTTAGGATTTCTGTCCATTTGTGATGTCACAAATATACAATATATAGATCATTACACGGTTTTAAACGTAAACATTCTAAATGTGTCCCAGTTTATTTCCTGTTGCAGTGTATGTGAATGACATCAGCTGACTGGAAGTTAACATGGACCCAAACTGTTGCCTAGCAACGCAATTCCATTGAAATGCACTAAAACGGAGCGTTTCAGACAGAGTGTAAATACAGGTATATTCAGACAGACAGCATGAGGAAAATAATATGTTTTTTGAACATTACAGCATTTAAACATGTTCTAATAGAAACACAAAATACAAATATGAGCCTGAAAATGAGCATAATATGGGACCTTTAAGATCCAATTATCTTAGAATTAGCTTCAGCTACAGTTAGCTTAGCATTAGCTTAAGATCCAGTTAGCCTAGCATTAGCAGTAGGGGGGGGCAACAGGTAAATAATGAGACTGTGTTTGTGTTTGTGTTCCTGCAGTGACCACAGGTCTGCTGATCTCAGCATAGAGTCACCAGGTAAGTCTGTTCTTGTTCTACTGTCTCTTTAAAACTTTACACAAACTGTTTTATCCTTTTCCTCCTCTTCCTCCTGATCTCTCCATCCTTCTTCATCATCATCATCATCTTCATCATCAGGAGGAGGAGAAGACAAATGTCAAAACAAGCCAGAAGAAGAATCTCCTCTCATCATCTCCTGGTTTCCATCTTGATGTTGACACGGTGAGGAGAAAAGAACACCGGATATATTGGACTGATTCCATACATTAGGTTTATAATAACATTATATATATAACCATATATATATATATATAACCAACTAACAATCTATATAACAATACGAGTATTAGAGAATAGAGCCTGTGTCACATCTTCATCAGCTTTTATAGTTTTATTCAGGATGTAGAGCCTCTCTGCATCTCCAGCTGGAAGAACATCTCATTCAAATGCAGCAGCACTTGAAGTGTGGTACCGTCGTGCAGTGGTGGAAAGTAATTAAGTACATTAATTAATAACAATTAATAATTAATAAAGCAATTAATAATAAAAAAAACCATTTGATTTACTCAAGCTCTGTGCTTAACTGACACATCGATACTTTTACTGGAGATAAAACTTAGATACTTCAGTAAGGTTTTGAATGCAGGACTTTTACTCGTAGTGGAGTATTTTCACAGTATAGTATTACTACTTTTACTGCAGTAGAGGATCTGAGTACTTCTTCCAGCACTGTTGACATGTTACTGCACTGCCAGTGTGTTTGTCCTGATTATTAAAGTTTGTTTCTTATTGTTACATTTTTCTGACATAACTGTTATATTTCATATTTTGATGTTTGTCTAATATTGCAATTTGCTTTTGAGCTATGCAAGTGTGAAGGTAGGAAGAGGAGAGGAACTGAAATAGAGGGAGGACGTCGCCACAAACAGAAGCACAACATGTTTTATAAAATCATCTTCTGCGAATTTAAAAACATGTCGACATAAAGTCTGAATCCTAAAAGAAGCCGTCTGAGATTGTAGTTAAATCCTCTTGTGTTACATGGTTCATCTCTGTTTAGCCTGGCTTAGCACAAAGGCATCTTCAACTCCAAATCTACCTGATTTACATGTTATATCTTGTTGGCTGGGTCCAGTTAGCTTAGAGTTAGCTTCTGTGTGAAGTTAGTATGGAGTTAGCTTTGGGTCCCGTTTACTTCTGGGTTCCCCTATCTTAGAATTAGCTTAAAGGGCCCATATTATAAAAAAGTGAGATTTTCATGTTTTTTTATTATAAAGAAGGCTTAAGTCCTATATAAATACTGTGAAAGTATCGAAACACTCATCCACAGGGAAATATACACAGCCCGTATTCAGAAACTCTGCATTTGAAACAAGCTGTCAGGATTTCTGCCCATTCGTGATGTCACAAATATACAATATTTAGACCCTTGACACAATTTTAAACGTAAACATTCTAAATGTGAGCCAGTTTATTTCCTGGTTGCAGTGTATGTGAACGTCATCAGCTGACAAGAAGTACACATGGACCCAAGCTGTTGCCTAGCAACGCAATTCTGTTGCAATTCTGTCGAAATGCACTAAAACGGAGCGTTTCAGACAGAGGGTAAATACAGGCATATTCAAGCTGACAGTATGAGGAAAATAAAGGGGTTTTTAAACATTGCAGCATGTAAACATGTTCTAGTAGAAACACAAAATACAAGTATTAACCTGAAAATGAGCACAATATGGGACCTTTAAGATCCAGTTAGTTTCTGGTCCATTTAACTAGTAGCTCCAGTCAGCTACAGGATTGACTGGTGATTAATTTCATAGCTAACAAGCTTCCAGTCTTTGTGCTAAGCTAGGCTAAACACAGAGATGAAACTGATCTGAAACATGCGACTCTGGAGAACAAGATGATTTATCTAAAACCTCAGTTTCCTGTCAGCATGACCTTTGACCTTTGAAGCACAACCATAAAGTAGATGGTGCCGTTTTTCCCTTCAGTGAGTCTCCCAGGCTGAACAGCTGTTTATTGATGATATATGATGTTGCCTTGAACTAACAAACATGTTTTTTTCATAGAGCATGTATAACTGTATAGAACTTTTGTCTTTTCAAAATCTGCACATTTACAAGTTTTTTGAATTTGTTGAATTATGCTGTATTCACGTGCTCCTCGGATGGTCCCATTTCCTGAGTTGGGAAGTCGTTCTTCTGACTTCAGTGTGTTCATGAGCTTTAAGTTGTGATGTGGAAACAACATGGACGCTACAAAGAGGACCTGTTTTATTGGTCAGAGTGTCGCTGCACCAGTACATTCCCTAAAACCAGTAAAATGTTGCTTGACCTGGCTTGTTATCAGGTTTAATGCTGATGAAGAACTTTTCTCTCTGTAAAATTTCTATAATCTGTTCAATTTAAAACGAATATATCAAATATAACTGTGCCAAAACTTTACTTCACCGGGGTCAAGGACCAAAACAAGTTGTCATGGTTACAGCAGCATGTGTTCATGATATTATACTAAGTTTAGCCTCCTGCAGCCTCAAAAGAAAAACAATAATTTTCTATGTTTGTACGCAGATTGTTGTTGTTTGTGTTTACAGAATGAATCACGCATGTCTTCAGACTCCAAAAGTGTTTGTGTTCATGTTTTATTCATATGAATAAATTATAGATTTTATCAGACACAAGTTTTCTCTCTGAATCACTGAAGGATGACATCACAGTGACATCATCTGTTGGCAGCCAATCAGACGGCAGATCAACCTGTTGTTCAGGTCATGTGACTGCTGTTTTTTTCAGGTTGCTGCTGCAGAGCACATGGTGATGTTCCCTAATAATGGAGTTACTAGAGCAGGTAACATCACCTGTTTAATGATGATATGATGTGGCCAGGTGAGTTATCTACCTGCTCACTTAGTAAAGGTAAAGTTACCTGTTTAATGATGACATCATGTGGCCAGGTGAGTTATCTACCTGCTCACTTAGTAAAGGTAAAGTTACCTGTTTAATGATGACATCATGTGGCCAGGTGAGTTATCTACCTGCTCACTTAGTAAAGGTAAAGTTACCTGTTTACTGATGATAATATAATAATGATAATAATAAATACTATTTAGAACATTAAAGTATAGAACCTGATAATAATAACAATAATGATAATAGTAATAATGATAAATAATACGTAGACGTCAGACAGGAGTTTGTGGTGGATACTGACTTTAATTCAGATTGGCATAGTTTCACCACAGACAGACGGACAGAGCTGCTGCACATAAGCTGAAGTACATGAACACAATAGGAACAAACCAATCACAGAGCCCATGAGCCGTCGCCACGGTTACCGTCACCGTCCATCACCTGTCGGTGTTTTCACACTGATGGAGGGAAGATGGAGTCAGTGCGAAGGTGTTTTAATGGTAAATGTTAAAACATGACCTTTTTCTATAGAGAATCAAAGTGAGCGGGGTCGACTACAACTCCCAGAGAGCATTGCTCCAGCAGCTGGAGGCGGGGTCAAGTTACAGGTGGATCTTTCTTTCAGGAAATGACAGATTTCATGAACTTTTAATTTCTTCTCATTTCAACAACAAGCGACTGATCAGAAACGTTTTCACCAGAAGCAGCAAAACACGAAAAAATACAGAAACAAAAAATCCTGAAAGACAACGACAAGATACACCTCCTCCTCTCCTCTCCTCTTCCTCTCCTCTCCTTCTCCTCTCCTCCTCTTCCTCTCCTCTTCCTCTCCTCTCCTTCTCTTCTCCTCCCCTCTCATCTTCCTCTCCTCTCCTCTACTCTACTGTTCTTGTCTTCTCCTCCTCTCCCTCTCTTCTCTCCTCCTCTCCTCTCCTCTCCTTTCCTCTACTTTCCTTCTCTTCTCTTCTCTTCTCCTCTCCTCTCCTCTACTTTCCTTCTGTTCTCTTCTCCTCTCCTCTCCTCCTCTTATCGCCTCCTCTCCTCTACTGTCCTTCTTTTCTCTTCTCTCCTCTTCCTCTCCTCTCCTCTACTGTCCTTCTCTTCTCCTCCTCTCCTTCTCTTCTCTCCTCCTCTCCTCCTCTCTTCTCCTCTCCTCTTACTCCCTCATGTACTCCATAATCTGATCAATCAGTATTTGGGGGTCGTAGTTCAGGGCCTCTCTCCTCCGGCGCCTAGGACTCCCATGATTCAGTTCTTCCACGCCGGCGGTTGCCATGGTATCGATGCGTTTCATCCTCTGCAGCCCGGCAGTGGGGGGGCGGAGCTCCTCGTCCTCATCCTCCTCCAGCCTCTTCACTCTGAGCAGCGGGGGGTCGTTGCTAGGCGACGGAGGAGCCACGTCGTCAAGGGAACGGCGGGTTCTCCTTTGGGCGGAGCCAATGGGTTCAGCTGCTGTGATGGACAGGTCCCTCCTCGCACGGCGACCAGAGATCACCGGGGCGTTGTTAGGGCCGATGGTGGACAGTAACCTAGCAACCATACGTCTGAGGAGCAGAAGATGTACAGGAACGCTAGTGCTCATGTTTCTCTACGTCAATAATAACGGCCTAATGTTTGTTACATAAGTTTTATATATGTGTCATTTTTACAAAATGTTTTTGATTTAAAGGTCCCATATTGTAAAAAGTGAGATTTTCATGTCTTTTATATTATAAAGCAGGTTTAAGTGCTTTGTAAATACTGTTAAACTATCAAAACGCTCAATATACGGAGAAATACACACAGCCTGTATTCAGAAATTGCGCGTTTGAAACAAGCCGTTAGGATTTCTGTCCATTTGTGATGTCACAAATATACAATATTTAGACCATTACACAGTTTTAAACGTAAACATTCTAAATGTGTCCCAGTTTATTTCCTGTTGCAGTGTATGTTAATAACATCAGCTGAAGTAAACATGGACCCAAACTGTTGCCTAGCAACGCAATTCCGTTGAAATGCACTAAAATGGAGCGTTTCAGACAGAGGGTAAATACAGGCATATTCAGACAGACAGTATGAGGAAAATAAAGTTTTTTTTTAACGTTACAGCATGTTAACATGTTCTACTAGAAACACAAAATACAAGTATGAACCTGAAAATGAGCACAATATGGGACCTTTAAATAAAAAAATGTTTGTGTCTCTAACAGTGGCCCTGCACATTCTAAACAGCGTCTATTGATTATTATGATTATTCTACATCTTATTGGTCAGTGTGATGTTTGGTCACCTCAGCGTGTCCTGGTCTCCTCCCCGGTTCAGCCCAGCCTGTTGAAGTCTGTCCTGTCTCTCTCTCTCCAGCAGCGTCTGAGCCAGCTGAGGCTCCATCCTGTTAATCACAGGTCAGAGGTTATCATCAATAACTTTGATTACTGATAAATGCTGGGTCCCGTGGCGTTCACCTGTCCAGCAGAGCCTGAGCCAGCCGGGGCTCCAGGAGGCCCCACCAAGCCGCCGGGGGCCTCCCCATGTTCATCCCCCGCCCCGTCTCATCGTAGTCTGCCAGGACAGGGCCCTGGAAGTCCCCAGGTGGCCCCTGATCATCCTCCTCATCTTCCTCTTCCTCCACCACCTCCACGTCACCTGGTTCGACCAATCCCGCGCTCTCTGCCTCGCTCAGCAGGCGGAGCAGAGCGGCCAGGTAGGCTGTGGATTCAAGTCAAGTTTTCTATTGATGGTTTATTCACACAACAGAAAATAGTAATAGCCCCCTTCTCTGTTAGTAAACATGGTGACGTATTTTGTTGGTGGAGCGTTAAGTGGAGGCAGAATAATTCTCTGAACGCGTTAGTTAACGCTGGCTAGCAAGTATTGTCTTTTTTTTCTCAGTTCTTGCAGGTGCTGTGCTATTATTGTGGTTGCTGTACATCTCTCCCCCTCTCTCTCTCCTCGTCTCTCTCTCTCTCTCTCCCAACCCAACCGACCGCAGCAGATGGCTGCTCACCCAGAGCCGGTTCTGCTCCAGGTTTCTACCCGCTGAACGGGGAGTTTTTCCTGGCCGCAGCGCATTCTAATGCAATGCTCTTGGTGGGATCTCTTGTTGGGTCTCTAAACTATAGAGTATGGTCTAGAACTGCTCTATATAAAAAGCGTCTCGAGATAACTTCTGTTATGATTTGACGCTATATAAAAATTAATTTAATTTAATTTTTTTAACAATGGCTGAAGAAAATACTAGTTTCTCTCAATATGTCCTGTCACTCACTCTCCAGGATCACGAGTGTTAGTCGAGAAAGTTAACATTAACCAACGGGACCAGATTAGCCGACCCGTACGCCGCTGGCAGACTACTTCAGTAGGAGGAGACGGCTGGCTAACGTTAGTTAGCTAGCTAGCTTGTCTGTCTCTGGAACTTTAAAAACTTAAAACACTCCAACCTGCTCGCTGCTCCTCTTCTTGCTCCCGCCTCTGGTCCCTCTCCACCAATCGCTGCAGAGCCTGGTCCAAGCCACGCCCCCTCCAGTCACCTGGTTGGTAGTACAGATTATTGGCCCTGCCTACACCCTGAGTGGCGGGATATGACAACATCTGGTCCTCATAAGGCAGCAGGTTACGGAGGTCTCTGCGCTGGCGTCTGACTCCGCCCACTGAGACATCCAGGCCACGCCCACCGCCGCGAGCTGCAGGTAGAGACTGAGAGAGAGAGAGGTCAGAGGTCAGCAACAGAAACTTGTTACCTGTACTGCACAAAGAGGTAGCTTTAGAGAGCTGAAGCCCCGCCCTCTCTCCCTTCCTCTAGTATTCAACAACTACATTTCCCATGAGGCTTTGACAGTGTGCATCCTCCGGTGCTGAAAAATGAAGCCAACGGTGAAGTGCCAAAAACGGCAGTTCCTCTAATGACCGCTAGACGCTCCAACAGGGAGTCAATCCCAAGTCCCCAGGAAGAGCGCCGGTCGTTGATCCCAACTTTCGTAGTGGCCAAACGGCGGTACTACAACTTCCGTGTCCGTCACGTGATGCCATTGGGCCCAAAAAGACTTTTTCCCATAGACTTACATTGGGAAAGAGACATCTGTAACTCAGCGGATAATTTTTTTTTTTAAGGTAAATCAACTACCCAGTACGTACACTCTAATAGCCCTTATTTAAACCATTAGGTCCTCCGACGCTGTATCCAGATCTCTTCGTACATCAATGGTTCCAGTGTTTGTTGTGTCTCATCTCCTCAAACAGTAAGTATATTCTGATTCTGCATCTTGAAAGGCTACACTTGATTCATATGTTTTGTCTTTTCACTACCAGTTAGCTCCAGATGAGGGCAGACTGCATGCTGCTCCATTCTTCCCACTCCCAGTACCAACCAACACCAGTACAACACAGAGGCTGGTAGGTGTGTTTTTGAACTCTGAACAGAGTCAGGCTAGCTGTTTCCCCGCGTTTCCAGTCTTTATGCTAAGCTAGGCTAACCATGTCCTGACTCTGAACACACATGAGACTGATATCATCTGAAGATTTTACTCTCTGAGAGAAACAATCAAAACTCATCCTCTACAGGGAAAAAAAAAAACTCCTGAAGACCAAGAAGAAGAAGAAGAGGATCGTCATCATCATCATCATCATCATCATCATCATCATCACCACTTCAGTTCCTGTGAGTTACAACTGAGTCACCCACACATCATGTTGACGAATACAGTGAATGTTTTCTCAGCGTTGATCGTGATAATTAACGTGCATTTTGTCAACCTCAGTCTCTGAACTCATTTTCACTCTCAAACACCAGCTAGTGATGTGACGTTGACGAATGATCTGATTCTTTTGAACGGCTCTTTGATATGAACGAAGGGAACCGAGTCTTAGGTTTTATGACAAGACGAGTCTAGACAGGAGGCGGAGGCAGTGTGTCGTGGTATCATTTAGTTCTGTGTGAAACCGCTCAGTGAACTACATCTCTCGTCTCGCACAATAAACGTCACCAACGCTAGCTAACTAACTTCATTATGTTCCTCTCACAGATGAAACGTTATCTGACCTGATGTGTTTTATCCAGCGACTCCTGGTCTTTTTATCAGAAGGGAAGAGAAAGAACAATCAGACCCGTTGCTGGTGTGAGTTCATCCCAGTAGAAAACACACAGGCATCGTAGCTTCAGAGAGAGAGACGTCAATACGACACTTTTGGGTGTGTCGTCTTTCTAATTACGTATTTTCACAGTCTGATACTTAAACAGTTTTACAACAAACTGCAACTTTCTTTACTTGAAAAATTATATTTCAAATTGACAAACATCATATGTGTGATTCATGGCGGACCTCAAACAGGATCAAAAAATTATTTATTTCTCTCCGTTGACTACCATCCATATTTTTTCTGAAATAATGTCCCATGGTGGTCCACCAGAAGGGGCGGGACTTCACCTCTCTATAGTGTATCAATTAAAGCCGTCAGTGCTGAAAAACAAAAGTTTAAATTGAAAATCGAATCATGACCTTAAAGAGTCGTGGATTGGAGAATCGTGAACACCCTAATAACCATGTGTGCATCTGTTACAGAATATAGTAATAATAATCACAGATTAATTAACCTGCAGGCTTTGAACTCATCATCTGTGCTGTGATGATCTCCATCATGTCTGAGCTTCAGACTCACTCTGGTAGAAAATGAATCCGGTTTAATTTCCTGCTGAAGTGTTTTTTTGTTTGTCAGAGATAAACGGACACAGTGGGACGCAGCAGCTGCTCGCACACAATGTGATTTATGACCGTAATATCTCAGCGATTTATGATGCAGTCTTCAGCAGGGGAGGAGGAGGAGGAGGAGGAGGAAGAAGTAATGAGTCCTCTGAGGAGCATCACTCTGTCTGACTTCCTGCTGATTCACTCTCTTTCTGTACAAATTACAGCTGGCTATGATAGATATGTTTCCACAGTAGCGCCAGTATGATACCTTCATATATTTTTAGTAGGGCGGTCAATTGATTAAAATATTTAATCACAAATTAATCACTCATTTATCTGTTCAAAATGTACATTAAAGGGAGATTTGTCAAGTATTTAATACTCTTATCAACATGGGAGTGGGCAAATATGCTGCTTTATGCAAATGTATGTATATATTTATTATTGGAAATCAATTAACAACACATAACAATGACTAATATTGTCCAGAAACCCTCACAGGTACTGCATTTAGCATAAAAAATATGCTCAAATCATAACATGGCAAACTGCAGCCCAACAGGCAACAACAGCTGTCAGTGTGTCAGTGTGCTGACTTGACTATGACTTGACCCAAACTGCATGTGATTATCATAAAGTGGGCATGTCTGTAAAGGGGAGACTCGTGGGTACCTATAGAACCCATTTTTATTCACATATCTGGAGGTCAGAGGTCAAGGGACCTGTTTAAAAATGGCCATGACAGTTTTCCCCCGCAAAATTGATTCCTTAGGTTTTCTAGTTTCATATGATATATCTTCACTCTAGCTTTAAAACTGAGCCCGCTACAACCTAAAAATTGCAATTTGCGTTAATGCGTTAAAGAAATAGTGGCGTCAAAACGTTATCACTTTGACAGCCCTAGAAATAATAATTAAACAGTTAAGTTAATTAAGTTTATTTTAAAATAAATCTGAAATGAAAATAGCAGTCTTTCAAATTATGATTATATAAAGAATCAGAGCTACAGTACATGGTCCTCACTGTGTCTGAAACTGAACATGGTCCTCACACGGGTAGATGAACGAGGTGACACACACACACACGCAGAGCAGCCATCAGGAGACCTGCTGTAACCTGTGTAACATACGGCCCTGTTGCCGTGGGTTACCGGCTCCTGTCGCTATGGTGACAGATACGAAATGTTCCTCCGGTCACAGCGGCTGCTTACACACACACACACACACACACACACACAACCTTGTACTTCTATCTCTGTGAGGACACTTATTGACATAACGCGTTCCCTAGCCCCTTACCCTAACCATCACAACTAAATACCCGACCCTGACCCTATAACCTGAACCTGATTCTTAAAACCAAGTCTGAACACTCAAACAGGCCCATGAAGGTCCGTCCTAAAGTGAGGACCGGCCAACATGTCCTCACTCTGAAGGTCTAAAGCTCAAACTGGTCCTCACAAAGATAGCTGTTCAAGTCCAAACAAACACATCTGTTTCTCTCTGCACTGATACACCTGATCAATAAATCACACACACACACACACACTCTGTGATGTAACGGTGTTGACAGACAGGTAGAAGATAAACAGCAGCGACATCATTCTGCATCACTATCAGGTTACCGTGACGACGCAGCACAATATCGATAAATCAGCACATACAACACACATGTGAATGTCCTCTCTCTCTCTCTCTCTGTGTGTGTGTGTGTGTATGTGTGTGTGTGTGATGTGGGTGTCTCTCGTCCTTACCTGGGCGGTGTGGATCAGAGCGGTGCTGAGCAGCAGGAGGCTGAGGGATGCCATGCTACTGACTGAACACACACACAGACACACACTGACTCATCTGACAACACACACAGGGATGGAGGAGGAGGAGGAGGAGGAGCGATGACGAAGGAGAGGGGGTGGGGATACTGAATAGATCAGGAAAGAGACGTGGGAGGAGAGAGGGTGGAGAGAGACACGAGGAAGGGTGGGGCACCGCGGATGAGGAGGGAGGAAAAGACGGGAGGAGGAGAGAGCAGCAGGCAGGAGACAAGGACACAAGGAAGGAGAGAGGGAGGAGACAAGGACACAAGGAAGGAGAGAGGGAGGAGTAAAGGACACAAGGAAGGAGAGAGGGAGGAGTAAAGGACACAAAGAAGGAGAGAGGGAGGAGGTAAGGACACAAGGAAGGAGAGAGGGAGGAGGCAAAGAAACAAGGAAGGAGAGAGGGGGGAGACAAGGACACAAGGAATGAGAGAGGGAGCAGACAAGGATACAAGGAAGGAGAGAGGGAGGAGACAAAGACACAAGGAAGAAGAGAGGGAGGAGACAAGGACACAAGGAATGAGAGAGGGAGGAGACAAGGAAAGAGGGAGGGAGGAGCCATGAGATGGAAGGAGGAAGAGGAGGAAGATCTGCTTTATGGCATACAGGTCAGATACTATACTGTATCTCAAATAATAGCACACCTCAAAGTAATCACATTACTGATGTAGTACCTCAGAGTAATCACATTACTGCTGCATTACCTCAGAGTAATCACATTACTGCTGTAGTACCTCAGAGTAATCACATTACTGCTGTAGTACCTCGAAGTAATCACATTACTGCTGCATTACCTCAGAGTAATCACATTACTGCTGTAGTACCTCAGAGTAATCACATTACTGCTGTAGTACCTCAGAATAATCACATTACTGCTGTAGTACCTCAGAGTAATCACATTACTGCTGTAGTACCTCAGAGTAATCACATTACTGCTGTAGTACCTGAAAGTAATCACATTACTGCTGTAGTACCTCAGAGTAATCACATTACTGCTGTAGTACCTGAAAGTAATCACATTACTGCTGTAGTACCTCAGAGTAATCACATTACTGCTGTAGTACCTCAAAGTAATCACATTACTGCTGCAGTACCTCAGAGTAATCACATTACTCCTCAGTGTGCTACATTGCCCCCAGTCTCCCCTACTAATACCAGTGTAGAAATACTCTGCTCAAGTAAAAGTCCTGCATTTAAAATTAAAAAGTATATAAGTATGAGTATCAAAAAGTACTTAAAGTAAAAGTACATGAGTATGAGGACCAAAAAGTACTTTAAAAAGTACTAAAGTATGTGCAACAAAAAGTACTTTAAGTTAAAGTACATAAGTATGAGGAACAAAAAGCACTTTAAAAAGTACGTAAGTATGAGCAACAAAAAATACTTTAAGTAAAAGTACATGAGTTTGAGCAGCAAGAAGTACTTTAGGTAAAAGTACAGAATTATGAGGAACAAAAAGTACTTTACGTTAAAGTACATATGTATGATCATCAAAAAGTACTTTGAGTAAAAGTACATACGTATGAGCAAGGAGGAAACACGAGATGATGGTTTTGTTTGTTCACTCTGTCACTCATTAATTCGTTCATTAGTTAATTAATTAGTTGATAATTAGCTGTTTGTGTTAATGAAGTCATTCATGTGTTCATGTTCATTCATTCATTCAGTAGTTTATTCACTTGTTCACTCAGTAAACCGACTCAGACACTTTGTAGTTTATTGAAACTTTCCATTGAATAAACACAGCAGGGGGGGGGGTTGTCTCCATAGCAACAAGTCACACACACTTCATCATCATCACTGTCAACACCGTCGCCATGGTTACTGATGCTGAATAGAATATCATCACACAGGGAGTTACATCACAGAGGATGAGGAGGTGGAGAGGAGGAGGACAGGAGAGGAGGAGGAGGAGGAGGAGGTGGAGGAGGAGGAGGAGAGGAGACGAAACGAAAGGGGAGGAGGAGGGTAAGGAGAGGAGGGGAGGGGAGGAGAAGGAAGAGTAGAGGACGAGAGAAGAGGAGGAGGAGAGGAAGAAGAGAGGAGAGGAGGAGAGAAGATGTGGAGGAGGAGGAGGGAAGTAGGAGAGGCGATAAAAAGAAGACAGGAGGAATAAAAGAAATAAAACCTGAAGAAGTAAAGAGTGATAGAAGAAGAATGGACACACACACACACACACACACACACACACACCTGTAGAGGAGAACAGGAAGTAGAATCACAACTGACCATCAGTTACAACACGAGCAGGAAACACGTCACCATGCGGAGGAAGTTACTTCACTGTCCCAACATAAAAAAAACACCAAAGAAGAAGAATTAGAAGCATCCAGTTTGTTTTCAGAGCCAGGAACTTTCCAGAAAGACTTTTAAAAAAAAAGCGGCTCACGGCTGCTGCTGATTGGCTGAGAGCCGGCGAGAGGACAGGTAGACAAACACAAACGCCTGTCTGAACATTTAAACACCAGAAAAATTTTTTACCTTTTAAGGTGAGCCGAGTTCACGAGTTTGTTGACGTTGTCAGAAATGGCGGAGACCATGGAGGTTAATCTTTCGGTGCATAATAAGTGAATATATTGTAATTTTAGTCGAATATTGTTTTTCTTCGTAAATTTATAATATGTCTGAGGAAAATGTTGATATTCCCAACGGCATCATTTTCCTCTGTCATTATGCATTTCCTGCATTATGTTACCCACTTGCTAGCTTGCTAAATATTTAGCCTGTATGGCTTCTAGACGCCGACAGTAACGTTGATATTGCTGTTGCTTAGCAGCGGTGTTCTCACGAATTCTTAATAATGATAATAATAATAATGCTATTCAGACGGACGTTTGTGCGGCGAGCTCTCCTCCACCGTCGCTGCAGCAGGAATCTAACAAACACACGAACAAAGTGCAAACTGTAATGACGAGGAGCCATTTTGGATCCAGTTTTCCAGCCGGCGTCACCATGAAGCTGAGTCCAGACTGGGCTTTACTGCGCCTCCAGAGTGACATCACTTCCTGTGTTGATATTTACATGCAGCAAGACAAACAGCGAACAGCCGGGAGGTGATGCTGGCGGACGCAGGGTCGTTTGGATTTGGATCCAGTTTGATCTGGATCCAGTTTGATCTGGTTTGGATCTGATTGGTCTCAGTGTGAACCCAGTCTGAACAGCTTCATGATTGGCTGGTGTTGATCCTGGGTGGGCGGGGCATACCAAGGGGGCGGGGCAGATCATTGGGCTCGATAGGAAACATGAAGAAACAGTTGAGTCTATATTATATATCTGTTCAGAGTGATATCTATACAACACAAACATACATTCTGTCCACAGATTAATAGGAATAACTCTGACGGTTTCTATTTGTCAGCGTCGTTGTTGTTGCTGTTTTGGTGCTTGTTCAAGTTGTGGATTTGTTATCTTCTTTTTATCATTTACACATCGATTCATTATAGTGAACATCTA
>CAKAKR010061533.1:72081-108803 GCA_916700685.1 Adelosebastes latens | reverse complement strand
TAAAATGATGATATGTTTTCAATGTCCTGTACACATGCTGTACGCATCGGTGTTCTTTGGGGTCAATTTGACCCCAGGCTGTTTTAGCTGTATAAAACATATAAGAAATATCAACATTTTACACACATTTGTTTTGGATGATATTGAGGTCACTATAACATGCAACTTTATAATCTTCAAAAAGCTTTAGGGCCCTAACCTAACATAACCATAACTGTAGTAGTGCGAGAACCACTGATAGTTCACACGACATGGGGGAGGGGAAACATCATTCTCGCGAGAACTTTGATATTTCCCCACGCTTTGGGGGCGGCAAAATATGGTTCCCGTGAAGATATTGATTTTATTTAAAGGGCTATTTAGGTAGTCAACAAACAAACATAAAGTACCTGACACATAAACTTGGGTAACAATTTTAATTATAATCATTTTCTAGAGGTTTAAATTGCTGGGGTCAAATTGACCCCAAGGATAAAAGATGTTCGTAAATTTGAAGGTAACAGGAGGGTTAATAAAGTTTGCCTTATGAATAAATGCTGTTAAACAGGATTTTTAATTACTATCATAAAGCATTTTCTCCCACCCCTAGCAAACATCTGTGGCATCTTTCCTTTTGAAAGCATATTTTAAATTTGACTCATGCCCTGTTGGCACCTGTAGTAAGTTTGCGTGTCTCTTCAGTGGCCCACAAGATCACATTTCCTTGTACGTGCAAAACGTTGCCAGCTTGTCTCACTTGCAACACACTGAGATCTATAGTAGTAAGTAAATAAGTAAGTTTTCAATGTGAACTAATACTCACTTGTAAACAAGTCCTAAAACTATTCTTCTGCATGTTTGCATGTTACAGGAAGTTCCTTAAAACTGTGATCTTACTGATTATCTTAGCGCTGATTGTGCCCTGAATGTCCACCCTGTCAATCACGTCCTTGTCCTTACAAGACTTCTATGACATTCCTGTGTACTACTACAACGTGCACAGAATTACAATAGGTGTCAATTACAGGAAGATCAGAAGACCTTTAAAGATTTTGTTATGGATCTCTCGATGTATTGTATGTAATTATACTATCAGTCACTTTATAAATCTATTTTGTGGTATTCCATACATTTTGAGATGCTGAGACGCCCCTCCACATCATTACACGGGATCAATCCCCTCATTAAGAAAACAGTCTACTACCGCTGTAATGTTTCTATTTGCTGCAGCCTTTTTCCGTCTCTGCCTATTGTCTGCATGTGCGTGTGTGTGTGCAAAGGCAAAACCTGTGTGTACATGATCACGTCACGATTCCAGCTCCTGCCACAATCAGTGATCCAAATAAGCCAAGTGAAGGACCTGACCCACTTCACATGGTCCTCCAATACATATAAATGGTTGCGTGGCCTAACCCACAATGATGGGCCACCGGGCTGCTATTCTTAGAGCAAGTTACTATTATCTCTCCTCTTTTTTGTTTTTTCCTCAACCCTGTCACAAGGACAGCTGAGGCGTAGTCTGTGAGAGGAAAGAGGAAGAGGCACAAACAGGGAGGTAAAAGGGGAAAGAAAAGAATGGATCATTCTGGGTACCTTATTTGTCTTTATTTCCACCAAGCCACCAATTTTAAATTTTCATTTGTAATAATTCATTATTATTTCATATTGCTTACGTCTCTGACTATAGATTGCTGCTGTTCATTTTCTTCAATGTGTTCCTGTTTTAGAAATAATATAAACCGCACAGTTTATTGAAGTGTAATCTTATCTTGCAAAGCATAAAGCCAACAAACGTAGAGGATCAGTTCACTTTCAATTCAACCAACTGAGGAAGTTTACTTTTTATATAAATCCCCAAAAATACAAATTAAAAAAAGCAAAATATTGATGTATTGCTATATTAATTTAAATGAGTTATAATGCCTGCTCTGTGAACAACCACTAAATATTTCCTTTGCATTTTGAACTGATTGAGCCCATTAGAACACTTGAACGCTCTGATCAACAAGTGTTTTCCTCTTGCCTATATTTTGCCTCAAGCTGAATGTGGCCACGATGGGGACAGGCCACCTCCACCTCAACCTCCACCTCCACCCATCCAGGCTGCCAAATATTCTCCCTCCCTCCTTCCTCTGCCTCCACTGGCCCTTTTGACCAATCACAGGCTGACACAAACAGCAGAAAAACAGAAGCGCAACGGAGGCTGCCCACTTTTGAAAACCAGTTACACATGACATGTCCTTGGAGAGCACACACACACACACACACACACACACACACACACACCACTCCATCACTTCGTTGTCACTGAACTTCTTAAGTTGTAACTGAGCTGTTTTTTTCTACACCTTCAATGAGGATCTGCATGACTTCAGTGAAGTTTTTCGTCACATAATTTTCCTTTAATTCAAAATAGACATTTTTCTCTTTGTGTCGTTCACACATCTGCCACCATGTGCCTTCTGACAGCTGTGATGCTGCTTTCAATACTGGGTGAGTATTTTTTTGTAAACTTTGATCTTTGCATAATGTGCCACAGACACTTCATGAATGATTTATGTATCTCATGTTTATCAGGGGTGTTAAACCATGTGCCGTGGAGAACAGAGAGTCTGCTTGTTTTCTGCCAACAGAAGGTGTTTCACTGACTAGTGTCTTTGCTCTGGTCCATGTGTTAATTAGCTGCAGACTCTCTGTTATCAAGTGGCACAAGGCCATAGATTTAGCTTTCTTTTTAATATTTAACTTGTTTTGAGACCAATTGTGCAAATGTCACACCAGCAGCTGATGCAGCCCCCTCTCTGGATGTGGAAAGGCTTCTAAATGATCAAATTAGAAACATGTGATGTCACTAAGTACTAACTATAAATCCAAAGTATGCACAATTTGCTGGTTTAACATGTGGAATTTGACATGCAGCCAATTTGCCTGCACACCATTCTGAACGAGCTGCAATTTCTATTTCTAATTTCTATATCTATCTATTTGATCATTTGAAGTCCACAGGTTAAATTGTGTGCAAGCAATCCTCCTTAGGATCTGTTTTTTTTTACACGGGCAATCTTGATGACAGATGGGTTTATCACAGGATGGTATTCCAGAGACGAGGATTATCCAGATTAGCCGGTTGTTTTAAATATAAAACTTGGCTGACTCCAAGACGGTGTTTATGGTTGGACAATTTGTGAAAACACTTATAGTCTAATGGCTCTAGGTTTGAAGGCTGTACTCTCAAGAATGGGGTTTGACCCATTTTACAACATTCTGACCACCTAAAAAAGATTTTCTTCAAAGTCTCGCCTTTGTTCTGCTCATTGCATTATACTATAGCCTTAGGTCAATATCTCTTTATTGATTTTTACAAGAAAGAAGACAATAAGAAGAATAGCATCGTCAAACAAGCATAAACTGAAGAATTACAATGCAGAGCATTACAATTAACACACATGTATAGGCTATATTAAAAAACACACGCACAGCCCAATTAAATCAGATCTTCCATCCAACACTTTGTATGACATTATGCTCCAGGAAAAAAATGAAAAAAAATTCCCAAGTTAGTTTTGTTGTGACATATCTTATCTTTTCAAGCGACAGGTAAAACGTCATTTCTTTCAACCACTGGGAGATTCCACAGATTATTTGTTTCTTCCGCGAGCAGTCAGCAGGTCAATGCTTCTACAACATTCATCAGTCAGAAGTCAAATTGTTTGCTTTTAAAAACACCACAAACATACATTGTATTGTCCTGCTAATCTATTTTAATAGAATTCAGATGATAATCAAAATAGAGCCAATGACAATGATTACAGACTGTAGGGTTGTGTCTAGAAGGTAACCCTCAAATTGCGAAAACTTGCATAAACTCTTCGTTGCCCGACGACCTATCCTAACCTTAACCATTCAACGTCAGTGCCTAACCTTAACCATCTCACGAGCGTTTCGTAACTTGTGGTTTACCTTCTAAACACGACCATACTGTATTCACAGTATGAAAGTAGCATTTGCACTATTAACTCTTCAACTCTTCAAATGCCATACAGGCAGAATAACAAGAAATGAAAGTGGACACTATATATAACACTTAAGTGAGAATAGAAACTAAAAGGTGTATGCAACCTATTTCCACTTTATGGTGGCTGTATCACCTAATGTACCAACATAATCTAACTACGTTAACCATTGTTACAGAAACATATTTCAAATAGTAAACCACTACTGTACATTGTGTCTGGCCTAACAAAAGATTTGGTCCAATTTGGTAATTATGGTTGTTTGGAACTAATGATTTACTGCAATCTGTCTGTGGGTTAGTTGCAGTGTGTCCGTCTCATATGAATACGTCAGCAATTTCAGTAGACGTGCATCATGAAATAATGATTTAATTAACATAATTGTAATTGTATGACCTTTCTCACCCATCATTGAGACGCCACTAATAAACCAGTCGCACCGAGCAAATTGCCAACGCACATTCTTAAACCTGCGTTTATATCTTCATTATTATTCTTCAGCTTCATCTTCTGGACATTTTTCTAAAGGGCTCCAACTTCCTTATACGGGAACCTAAGTGAAATTTCAACAGATTTTGATATCTTACGTACGCTTTAAAATTTCAACTTTTTTTTGCCCGTTTTAATGAAGGGGCTTAAAGTTCAAACTCTGAAACGTCTGCCCATCCTTGAACCTTTTCAACTACCTTTGAACACAGGCGCAGTTTGCGTTGGTTCAGGGGGCTCACTGAACCCTCTAGAAATGCATCTATATATTTTTTTATAATAACGTAGAACTAATAATTTATTATAATGATGAATAATATTGACCTTGTTAAATCTTCATATTGACAGAATAAGAAACCAACAAGATAAGAAGATAGATTTGTGGTATTTTTTATTTATTATAGCCTAATAACATCGGACACTCTCTGTCCACACTTCGTTTAATATTCTCTTACTATTCTGTACTTATCAGCTGTGAGGTCAAGATTAGACTGGAGACGTAACCACTTAAAAGATGGGTGAGTAGTAGGCTACTTGCTCTCTTCCGACGTTTTCTTTTTTTTTTTTTTTTAACAGAAAACACAGGTTTACTGCGATATTTACTGTGAATGTCATACAATACAGCCAACATTAGCCTGAATAAACTTTCAGGCTCTCTGGTAATCGCTCTCCAGCCAGCTGCCAACTTATTTAGAAAAATGCTGTTCCTACGCCCGCAGGGCGTGAGGGTGAGGTGGTGGTTGAGTATGTGTGTGTGCCATGCTCTGTTGAGGTTTGCTTGGCGTGCAATGTCCTTGTTTCACTCTGCGTATGTGGGTGTGACTAATTATCTTGGCAGCGATGTTTATGCGTGTGAGCCCGGTATGACCCAGCTAACCACAGTCTGCGCTTTCGGTTTTTGTTTAATATTTGAGCATCACTCAAACATCCGTTGAATGTTGTATGTGCAGAGTTTGACGCATGAAGGCTGTTTATATCTCAGTTGAACATGTGTACGTATGAGCGTGGTTTTGTGACATCACAACTAGTTTGGAAGCAAAACACGGTCCGATATGCAGCTTATACAAGTGTGATGTGGAAACTTAAAGCCTTTTCTGTGAGGTAGGAGATATCTTGTGTCCATCCGTTAAACTTTTGAAATTAACGATATTTGCATATTCATAGATTCTGGATTTTTTGTAATGAGGGAGAAGGATTACATGTCATTTTAAAAAACTGTAACCATATGGGATTCAAATTATTACTTCAAGCAGAGTATCGTTTTATGCCTTGAAACATGTCATTTTTAATTTTGAAGTTCTTGATCCATGATGAGAATCGTTCCCTAGCCTTAACTGAACTGTTTTGGTTGTCTAGAGTGAACCATATTGTAATGTGCACAGATACTACAGGGCCGTTATTCAAACATTGGTAATTGAACATTCAAAAACATGATTCAGAGTTTTGTTCAGTGTAGGAACCCAGAGTACTACCATACACCTCCTCCTTGTCGTCCCTTTCAGATTCCATTTCCTGTGTTCAGTTTGTGGCGCCTTTCAACATGGGAGGAGTCACAGGGCAGGTGCACTTTAACTCCACCTCCCAGATGGCAACTGTCAACGTGTCTGGCGCCGGATCCTGTGGTTCAGTCAACTTCTCCCTCAGCGTGTTCCCCGTCAAGTATGGCCATTATGCTTGGCCCTGTTCTGAGGCAAACATTGGCTCCAGCGTCTACACCTTCACAGCTGATCCTTCCTCCAACCCCACCGTCAACGTGTCGCGCCTCCTCGAACGCAACCCAAACCTGGACGACTTCTCGCTGACTTTGCAGACATGCAACGGCACTAAAGTATGCACGGTTGTAAGTCGAGGTCAAACGCTCATGACGCATCAGGCTAGGTTCACCGGACCCATCGCGGGTAATGTTTACATACGTCTTAACACAGGATTTACTGACACCAGGCTGCTCGCAGACCTGGTTACAATCGGTCAGGTCAACGCCTCAAAAACCAATGTCAGTCTCTTTGGATCTGCAAGCACCGCCGCAAGCTGTAACGTCCTTCTCGGAAGCCTAGATCCCTCAGCTTTGACCGGTCCGGGTGTCGTACAAGTCGGAAGCCCTTTACAGCCTGAGAAATCCCGTCTGGACCTGACCAGCGTCGACATCAACACTCGCTTTCTTGTCCTCCGCATGGGGTCAAGTATCCAGTGTGCTCAGATTTATATGGTCCCAGAGAAACAGGTGAGCGCTGTTGTGAATATGGGAGGGATCAAAGGATACTTCAGCTTCCAGCAGGCTTCCCCGTTTGATGTGACAGAGTTGAGGGTGAACCTGACTAACTTACAGAGCAAAGTCGGTCCTTACCATGTCCACATGTTCCCTCTCCCCTCAGTCAGATCGCCTTCATCAAGCCGGTGTTCAAATGATAATGTGGGTGGCCACTGGAATCCGTTTAGTGTCAACAGGACTGACCCAACATACCCAAGAGGGCCGGGTTCAACCCACGACAATTATGAGATCGGTGACCTTAGCGCCAAACACATGTCCCTTGCAGGTAAAAACGAGTCGGACATGATGTTCACGGACTTCAACCTCCCTCTGTTTGGACAGAACAGCATCGTAGGTCGCTCAGTTGTGATTCACAAAACAGATGGTGCCAGGTTTGTTTGTGCCAGCATTGGCTATCCCGGTGAAGTGATCGTAGCCAGAGCCATTTTTCAGAGCCCTGTGGTCGGTGAGATCTTGTTCACCCAGCTGACGAACAACCCTCTGTCTGATGTTTCCATCTTCATGGATCTGTCATATGGAAATTCCTTAGCGACGCCAACCCAAAATCACAACTGGCATGTCCACACCTACCCCATCAGCTCAGAGAGGGATGACGATGAAGGGCGCTGTAGCACAACAGGAGGACACTGGAACCCCTTTAACATTAACGCAGGAGACAGTAGCTACGCCCTCCACTGTGGCCCGTCCACACCCTTATCCTGCGAGGTGGGAGACCTCTCAAACAAACACAGTACCATCAACCTCGGCCCCAGAGTGGGTAGAGTGGAAGCAAAGAACTTCTTCACTGACGTCACTGCCTGGTTGTCAGCCATTATCGGTCGTTCTGTGGTCATCCATCAAGCAAAAAGAGGAGGGCCAAGGATTGCTTGTGCCAACGTCACAATGGTGCGGGTCCCCAAAGCTAGCTTAGGTAGCTGGTTAGGCTCCCAGATTCCCGGCGGACAGGTCCGGTTCTCCCAGGCTCTCCCACTAGGTCCCACGAAAATAAACGTATCCCTGATTAACCTAAACTCCTTAGCTGGGGGTTACCATATTCACTTACTGCCCCTCATACCTGGCAGTGCAGATCCCTGCTCCAGCGCAAACATCCGAGGCCATTTCAACCCGTTAGCCGTGAACGTATCAAACAACCCCCCACCTGGAGCTGGCACAGTAGACCAATATGAGATTGGGGATCTCGGCG
Source organism: Adelosebastes latens (assembly GCA_916700685.1). NCBI lineage: Eukaryota > Metazoa > Chordata > Actinopteri > Perciformes > Sebastidae > Adelosebastes > Adelosebastes latens. The sequence continues at coordinate 100,873 of CAKAKR010061533.1, read as the reverse complement.
GGAAGTTTGGTACCCTGAATGGCCTCGACCAGTTACAGGCTGTATACATGGACTCTAACATGGCATTAACTGGACCCTACAGCATAGTGGGAAGGTCACTGGTGGTTCACTACTCAACTAACGGATCAAGGTGAGAACCTGTGTGCATTTATGTGTTTGTGTTTATTAGAGAGAAAGAAACCAAAAGATGGTGAAGGTGAAAGAGAGGAGATATGAGTAAATCTTTCACATTAAGGATGACCACAGGTTCCTGTATCTGAAGAAGTGGTGAGCACTGTATGATACAGATAGAGCGGAAAGACAATGGCATCAATTCTAGCAGCTGTAAAGATGAGTAGTTACTGATGCCTTTCTTGCATGAGATGACAACTAAGCCTCAGCACCCTGAGTGGCCCTCTGGCACAGCGACAGACTAGTGAGGGCAATTACAGGTGTAGGGTGTCATATCCTCTCATGTTTTGCATTATAACACACAGATAATCCTCCTCATTCATTGAGAATGACTCAACACAATATTGCGAAGGAGTGAATGCTAAAGGTTAATCCTGCAGGATTTGTATATGTTTTGCTAATCTTGTGTTTTTGTGTCTTTCTGTGCGTGTGTGTGTGTTTTCCTGTACAGAATGCGGTGTGTCAACATCTCAGCTGACAGAAATACAGATGGACAATGGACTATGGCGAAGGCTGTTTTCAACGGTACAGTGAATGGGACAGTGCATCTGGTAAGATCCAACAGCAGGTCACATTAACCTAAACTCCTTAGCTGGGGGTTACCATATTCACGTACTGCCCATCATACCTGGCAGTGCAGATCCCTGCTCCCACGCAAACATCCTAGGCCATTTCAACCTGTTAGCCTTGAATGTATCAAACAACCCCCCTTCTTTTCCACTAAATGCCAATTTATTATACATACAGCATATGCAGTTTGAATTACAATATATTCTAAATCTGTATTTTTGCTAATATGTCTATTTTGTTCAACACACACCATGTTCAGTTCATTACATACTAACTACACTAAAATATCCCAGTTGTACAAACATAACATTTTGTCGATATCGCATTTTTTATTCCACACATTCCTCTTCCTTGTCAAAAGCTGGGCTCCTACATTACCCACAATGCAACTAGACCACAGAGATTCAGGTGTGTCTAGCAGCGGCAAATGTGGCGCCGCTAGTTTAAGCAGAGATAAGGAGAGGGCACCACAGGTCTTGTAAGCCAACTTCTTTCTAACTCTATACCATTTTCAAACTTATAGTCTTCAGCCCCAACCGACGCTGACTCAAGTGACAGCTTTATACAATATCTCACATATACAGTAATGCTCCCCATGATCTCAGAACCCCTCGAATATCGGCCTGATGACAGATAAGCCTCTGGGGGCAAAGGGCTATATTCTGGGGTTCTGGTGTAGCCAGCGGATATCCGGGCCGAGACTTGTTTTTCCGTGCACTGCTCGTTGTTTGGAGTCCGATTAGCAACTTGAGATGCAAGATTGGAGTTTGAGTTGAGAGACGACGTTCACAACCGTATTGTTTCACAAATAGCCCGTTTATAAGTTAATTTTAAACCAATAAAATTGCGGAATCCTCGTTAGACGATATAGCTGATGGGTTCTGGCCAATGTGACGGCTTTGTCACGGCCGCTGGCATTAGACACCGGTCTTTAACGTTGGTATGAGACGCACCAGGCTTTCAATTGACTACAATGTAAACCCAAAGTGCGCCGGTGTGGTGACGTAGCTATAAGAGCGAAAAGACATACACCGGGTAGTCGGGATTGGAGGTGGATGGGTCCAACAAACAACTACAACAACAACAACAACAAGACTTTCATCCAGGAGACCGCTGTTCGTGTCACGTGCGTCACGTCACAATCAGCTGTTTGTTTGTGTCCCGTGTTCACAACGTTCAGTGTCATTTTCACTGCACAAACATAGTAGTTTTAAGCCCAACCATGTTGTTTTTTCCTAAACCTAACTATAGTGGTTTTATTGCCTGAACCTAAGCAAGTGTTTTGTTCACTGCAACCAAAAAGTGACGCTGAGGAGTCTGACAAAGTGTCAGTATATGACGAGTTGGGATGAGAACGCGTTGGCTCTCCACACGAACCGTTTACCTGCATTCAACCAAAGCCTTCTTGAATGTGATTGGTCAATAGTACTCAGACTACAAACCAGAACGCTTCCGGTGGCAAAAACTTGTCCCGTTGCCTAAAGATTCTACATGTGAATGCAGAATCTGTTATATAGATATTATACTCCCCAAGACCCTTAAACAGACATTGATGTGTCAAATCGGTGGAGTTCCCCTTTAAGAAAGAGTGACTCATCTCCCACACCACTTTTCAAAGATTGCATTTATCTGTGGGTGGTACACCAGTAATTATAGTAATCTTAACTCAGCTGCCCAATTTTAGTTGCAAAAGTTCAGGTTGCTAAACTAAGACATAGTGCAAAATGTCAAAACAAATTTGATTGACAAAAGAGAAAAAAAAAAAACAAGGTTGTCATTTTCAACATAAATATATAAGAAAGAAAAAAGCTGCATTTCTGTCTCAGGCTTGATTTCCCTTTCCCTTCTTTAGAGGGTTTGTGAACTGGTACAATATGGGCGTTGGTGCATGGAATAGGATACATTTCCTATTTACATTGAAAATGGCTCACGGTCATGTAAAAGATCACCCTAGGAAAAGAGACTCAGCATTTGTCTGTAACTTAACTATGTACGATTTGACAATGTGAAATGGATTTTGAAAGGGTTTCCTCAATTCATACGGTCAGAAAATATTCTTTAGAAGAAGAGTAATCAATTCAAGTGAATGTCACCCAGCACAGCCCATCACCAGAAACTAAGTTATGGGATTTCCACATGACAGCAGCAAATTGTGAGAATCAGAATCCAATGGCTTTCTCTGCCAAACACAGAACACACGCACGGTTTTCTCTCTTATTTCTAACTTATCAGGAGCCAAGCTGCCACAAAAACATGACAGAGTATTTCTGCCGCTCTGGACAGCCAGTGAATTCATTATGCCTGTGGTGGGTTGCAATAAGGAGCCATGGGAAGCAGGGGTGAGATCATTAGCTTAGCTTAGCATTTGTTTGCTGGTGAGTGAAACCTACAAACCCCCTGAACTAGGAAGCTCCCCGAGGGAACAGCTGTCTCTGTCAGCCGCCCTCCAGAGGCCCCATACTGAGCTCTGCACTATACGGAGAAGAGCTTGTAATACTGTATCTCCTAAGAGGTTATATTATCAGGGATAGTCTGGGGAATAAACATTGTCGCTCACCTTAATCTGCTAAATTTACGTGGGTGGATGTAACTGAGAGTCACAGAGTGAGTGTAAGAATGGTTTTACAGATTACAATCATTTCCTGACTGCCTTTACACTTCAACAACACAAGCACCCAGTTGTGGTTGAACTACTATGAGAGTATGACGCACGTTTAATTCAGTCTCTCTAACTGTCTGTTAATATTGGACATGTTGGTTGTTCTTTTTTCCCAGCGCCAGCAGATGTTTCCTGATGGGAGTAGCGGTGATCTCACAATGTTGGTGGCCCTTCAATCAACAATACAAGACGTAAGTACAGAGTCATTGTTAATGTGTTTCTCTCTGTATTATTGAAACAAATTGAAACCACTTAGACATACGGCAGAAAAACAATACACTCACACTTGTATTTTAACTCGCCCTGCAGACAACTATGGCGTCCATGTTCATCACAACCAACCGAGCCGCAGAGACCCGCCAGTGCGTCGGTGTGGGACGCGCATTCAATCCCTTCAACATGACATCAATGGTGAGACCAGCCTGGGATCTTCTTCAGTATTGAAGCTGCTAAGCAGCAGCAGCAGTGTAAATCTAAATCAGTGTGCTTCTTATTCAGTTCTTTAGTATTGTGGACATTTTAGGACATTTTATGATTTTCTTCAGACTTTATGCAGAGCTTTAATGCAGGGTTGTTTTCTGATATTCAAGTATTTCATTTGCATAGATTCTCGTTCTGATTATCTTAAACAACATTTCATACATGCAAGGTAAACCCTAGTCAATTTTTTCAAGTCAAGTGAATTTTATTTGTATAGCCCAAAATCACAAATCTCAAATTTGCCTCAGGGGGCTTTACAATCTGTACAGGATATGACACCCTCTGTCGTTTACAGTGTGACTCTCTCATCGGATAAGGAAAAACTTAAACAAAAAAAACAACCTTTTAACAGGGAAAAAAATGGAAGAAACTTCAGGAAGAGCAACAGAGGAGGGATCCCCCTTCCAGGATGGACAGAAGTGCAATAGATGTCTTGATATCAGTTCCTTATTGTGATGGAATTTTCCATTAATTCCTCTCTTATTGGTAGAAAGGTCAGAGTGTTTGTCAGAGTGTCCCTCTGTTGACATTATCCTGTCTAGAGGAGCCACCGTTATCTGTACAGCTGTGTCTGTAGTGGAGACCGTAGAGCCAGTCGCTAGGGCAACCAGGGTCAGAGATGCCAGAGGAATGGAGTAAGTCAAAACATGATAAGGGGTAAGACACTGAGCACCAGGGAGGAAGGGCAGAGTTGTGAGGCCTTCACGCAGAGAGCACCTCAATGTGGAGACCTGACAATTGCTCCTTGATCAAGCTTCAATAAACCTTCTTTTGTAAGACATCATCAGCTCCGGGACCTCTTCCTTCCTAAGTTAACTTGTGTATCAATAATTCCATCACACTTATCACCTCTGAGAGTGCACCATTTCAAATTCCTGGGCACTACAATCTCCTCCTCCCTGAAATGGGAAAACAACACCACCATCATCCAGAAGAAAGCTCACGAAAGACTACTCTTTTTAAGACAACTTAGGAAATTTTGGTGTCAAAGGTCACAATGTTACAGTTCTACAGAGCAGGAATAGAAAGTGTGCTCACCTTCTCAATAACTGTATGGTATGGCAATTCTACAGCCCAGGAGAAAAAACAAAAAAAACAGAGTCGTGTGCAAAGCTTCTAAAACTATTGGCTGTGTTCTTCCCACCATGTCTTAGCTATACCACGAAGGGTTGAACATTTTAAAGGATTTCTCACACCCTGCAAACACTCTATTCAGTCTTCTACCTTCGGGTAAAACACTAGGCAATATCAAGACTAAAACATCTCGCTTCCACAATAGCACTTATCTATGCATCCCTAATGCTTCACCGGCTGTTTAAACAAGCACATGCACTTTAACTTGTCAAGGGCATGAGTCATCTGGTTGTTGGCAGAAAATGTGGGTTACATTACTGACTTTATATGAAGACACCATTAGCAAATTCATCATCAAAACAACTAAATTTAACTCCATTTCAATAATGACATAGTCCTAACATCAGCCTGATATCTGAGTAAACAGCTTAAAGAGGACCTATTATGCTTTTGTGCTTTTCCCCCTTTTCCTTTAGTGTGTTTTATAGTTTTTTGTGCATGTAAAAGGTCTGCAAGGTCCACGCCAAAGGGAGTTACTCTCCCCCACAGAAACACTGCTCCTGAACTGCCTGAAACGCCTCACTTGAAGTCCCGCCTTTTTCTTCTGTAAAGTGGTGATGTCACCAAGTAACACATTTGCATAATACCTGCCTAGCGGCTAGTTTGGCAGAGAAAGCTAGTTAGAGTGGAGCTGGAGCGGAGTCCGAAGAGTTTGATTTGGTTGATCTGGCTGTGGCTCAGAGGGTAGAGCAGGTTGTCCACCAATCGGAAGGTCGGTGGTTTGATCCCCGGCTGCTCCGGGTCACATTTCAATGTGTCTTTGAGCAAGACACTTAACCCCAAATTGCTCCCGAAGGCATAGCCATCGATGTGTGAATGAGTATTTAGATTAGATTAGATCCTGATGGGCAAAGTTGGCACCTTAGCTGCCTCTGCCATCAGTGTATGAATGGGTGAATGCTGACATGTAGTGTAAAGTGCTTTGAGTGGTCGGAAGACTAGAAAAGCGCTATATAAATGCCAGTCCATTTACAATAAAATACAAGTATGAACCTGAAAATAAGCAGAATAGGTCCTCTTTAATAGTATGATGTATCAAGTTGTAATGTATAAGAGAAAAGCCAAGATGGCAAACCTGGTGTCCACTACACGCATAGAAGGACATTTCTGTTACTTTTATCTGGCCAACTGCATAACTTTTTGTGTATCTCTGGAAAATACTAACAACATAATGTTTTACCTTCCAGTTCGGTCAGATTCGTCCGTCTGTTCTTGTATGAAATCATAATCAAATATTTTCACTCTTAACTATAGTACCTATAGTAATTTAAGGAATGACTTGGACTTGTGCAGTCAGGGCTTTCTCAATTGGATTTACAATTTAGAAATTAAAGGCCTTGTTTAGAACATTGAACATTTCCACTGCAAATAATTTTGTTAATGATTGAAGCATGAGGTACATTTACATTTGCTCTAATTGAGCACTCAGTTGTTGTTAGTCGTATAGTATGTATATACAATGGGACAAAACGTTCAACCAGTGCAGAGGAGGAAGGCTATCACTTCTTCTTCTAACAATAAATGAAACGTGACTATTAAATGTCAGATAACGTGCGTAATGGTGCTAAAACTGTGCTTTTGTGGTTCATGTGTAACACACTTCCTTCTTTCTATTCCCCCTTCAGAGCTCCAGCTGTTCCCTATTAAACCCTCTGAGCTGTGTGGTGGGAGAAGTGTCCGCGAGACACGGCAATGTCAGCCTGACTGGGAGACAGGTCCTCACTGTGAGCAACGTCCAGCTCTCTGGAGACTTCACAGGTACGCTCACATTGGACTTTTTCCAGTCCATTTAGAATTTCAAAAAAACTTTGCTCCTTTACTAGCAATTTACATTTATTTCAAACATATAGCAAATAATAAGAAAACAAAACAAGATTAGCCAGTAAAATGAACAATAAACATATACATAAAATAAAACCATTAAGTTAATATTAAGTGTCCGAAAAGGAGTAGGCAGAAGCAAACACTTACATGGTCCTACTAGCAATGCTATTAAAGGGATATTTCGGGTGTTTTGAAGAGGGGGTTGTATGAGGTACTTATCCATAGTAGGTGCGACACCAGCATTGAGACACAGAGAGGAGTTCAGACACAGGAGTAAAGCAATACAGTGCTGTGGACGGGGACGGCAGAAAAACGTATTTTAGCTACCTAATAGAAAGTCTCAACTAAAGAAATTTATATCAGTTTAAGTGTACGCTATATTTCGGATATTTTCCAACGGGGAACTGAACTGAAAGTGAAACGTATCTATACTTTTTTTGTCAACAGAGTTTGCTGGCTTTGAGGAGAGCATAGATAAGTTTCACTTTCAGTTCAGTTCTTCGTCGGAAAGGGCTGTGTGACGGCAAGATAAAGTGGTCAAAATATTCTAAATATAGCGTACTCTTAAGCTCTGTTGGTACTGTTGTGTTGGTGGTTTGTTTCTCCAAACTGGGGGCACGCCGACCGTCATCTACTCTAAAGTAATACACCTACTATGGATAAGTACCTCATACAACCCCTTTTTAAAACACCCAAACTATCCCTTTAAAGTTAATGTTCTCTGTGTTTGTAGTGGTCTCCAGATCTGTAATACTGAGTAGCGGAGACGGAGTCATCGCATGTGCAGAAATCCTCCCAGAATCCCCTTCAGCAGTCCAGACCTTTCCTTCAGTGACTAACTTCAGCAGGTGAGTGCACTAGAACCTGCGTGCTTAATGCCCTTTCATGAGAATTTTATTTATTTTAATCTCGGTGGTCATCTGGGAACAAATTCAGTGTTGTTCCTGTAAATACTGTGTGACCTTGTTGACTTTATAAATGTGGTGGTTGGCTTGAGTAGAAACATTAGTTTACTGGATGTCAGCAAACTCAGCTGTGTTTCGGGCCGAGCTCCTGCTGGAATTATTGTAATATGGCAAATTCAAGTATCAAGTCATTCATCACAAATCTGGCTCACATCGTACATGGATGATTCTTACACTGTAGGTGGAGTAAAACAATATGCATATCTTGCCATTTAATCCTTTTAATATTTTCTCTAGCTCGCTTTCATTACGAAGGTAATGTTCATCTCCGATTTTTTTCGGGTTCGTAAAGCATTTCATATATCCCTCCATCCATTATCTGTAACCGCTTATCCCATTCGGGGTCGCGGGGGGGCTGGAGTCGATCCCAGCTGACATTGTCAGTCACTTTGAGCAAATATGATAAAAAGTTACTCTTATGAAATGGTCATTGTATCCTGACAGTCGTGCATGAGATGGATAATCTGTGGAAAAAAATCATGTTCCTCCGTGTCCTCTTTGTGCTCCTACCTGCTCGGCTCTGATTGGTTGTTTTTGTTCGGGCATGGCGAAATCTTGCCGATGCCATTAGGAGCACGAGGAGGAGGCAGAGGAACATGATTTTTCCACAGATTATCTGTCTCATGCACTACTGTCGGGATATAGTGACAATCTTATAAAAACAACTTTTTATCATAGTTGCTCAAAGTTACTGACTGAAGCTTTAATGGATGATCCATTACGTATTAGTCACATAAATAATTTTTTCATCGTGAGCAACAGGAATTCATGATACACCCGCCACGCATTAAATCATCACGACTGATGCATTACTTGTGTTTTATAAAGTGTTATTGATAAATCACTACAATCCCTGAAGTTGATTGAACACCGTTGTTAGATCATATCTGGATTTGATTAGAGGAAAGACACTGAATACAATGTAATTCCAAGTATCTCCAGTTCATTATCATATAATGTGACTACAAAGTTTCCTTTCTTTTTTTTCCCAGATTTGACTTCCGTAACAGGGTTGCAGATGTCCTGCGGATTGACATATTGAGAGTCACCCTCCTGCCCGGCACTCCCAGCCTTGCACCTGTTGGAAACTGCTCGGAAGTCAACTTCATGGTATCTGGTAAGGCAGAAAACCTCTAAAAATAGGATGTTCCCCTATGAACTCACCAGTGTGTCTAATTTGCAACAAAAGGCCAGTTTTAAAGCTAGAGTGAAGATACTGGTATCATATGAAACTAGAAAACCTAAGAAATCCATTGGTACCAACCATGTCATACTAGCTTGCCGCCCTAAACTTACACTAAATTTTGGCGAGGAAAAACTGGCATGTCCATGTTCAAAAGGGCCCCTTGACCTCTGACCTCAAGATATGTGGATGAAAATAGGTTCTATGGGTACCCACGAGTCTCCCCTTTACAGACATGCCCACTTTATGACAATCACATGTAGTTTGGGGCAAGTCATAGTCAAGTCAGCACACTGACACACTGACAGCTGTTGTTGCCTGTTGGGCTGCAGTTTGCCATGTTATGATCTTAGCAGATTTCTTATCTTAACACAATACAATATTTATCATTGTTTTGTGTTGTTCATTGATTTACAATAATAAATATATACATGCATTTGCATAAAGCAAGCATATTTGCCCACTCTCATGTTGATAAGAGTATTAAATACTTGACAAATCTCCCTCTAAGGTACATTTTGAACAGATAAAAAATGTGCGATTAATCGCGATTAAATATTGTATTTGATTGACAGCCCTACTTTCAACACAGCAACAACAACAACAACAACAAGGAAGTTACTTTTCCTCTTTTTATAGCTCCAGGTCACATCAAAATTATCAAAAACAAAACAACCATGCGATTCAAAGTCTCAACAGAAACCATGAGCCTTGAATAGCGTGGCGGGCGGCACGCAGGTTTGATCCTCCTGCAACAATTAGATTTAATTAGTAGGTCACATTCAATTTGGTTAAGTGATATTGACTCATCTCACCTTCTCAGGGATGGTTATTTTAATGAGCGCTGGGTCAAAGTTATTAAGTGAATGTCACTCAATCAGACAGAAGTGCCAAAGAGAAACAAACAAACACTTGATGTCATTTGAATTTTTTAATATATTAATAAAGATCAAAAGACGATTTGTAAAAAGGAGGAACGAAATATAAGCCGATTTAGCAAAGGAAGTGCAGAATAATGGCTACATTATCTGCATGACTGTTCGAATTCTGCTTTCACAAACACACAAAGCTTTTTTGTGTGTGTGAGATATAATCTCAATCTATGGGACAGTATGTGCAGCATATAAACCTGTAAGCACTTCAGCTGCTTCAGGCCTCCAGGATCTACCTATCTGCGTTCCCCTATCTGGGTTCATCAGGACAATGAACAATTACGGGCATTGAAAAATCTTTAGAAAGGCTGAGAAATTGCTCAGTAACCTGACGCTGGAGTTGAATGTCTGTGTGTCTCATTTTCTGTCCCTTCCTCTGTCCCAGTGGGGGAAACAGAGAAGTATCTGTACAGAGGTTTCACACAGTATAGCAACAGGACAGTCATTTATGCCCTCACAAGTCTCCCACAAGCTGGAGAGTCAACTCTTGCAATAATAGGGCCTCCTTTACCGTGATAATGAGTGTGACAGTGATACGGCAGGGAGACGCACACACGAGAGTTTTCAGACAGCGTTCGGCTGAGAACATGCGATGATGATTTCTGTGCTTGAGAGAATAAAAAACTGAAATAATTATGATCTTTGTCTGAAGCAGAGGTAATCACACCGACTTTACAACCAACAGAAAGGAAAACAAAGCTATGTAATAGAAGTTATTTGTCATTTCTGAAACGTTTGAAACACACTTCATCCGACTTAATGGTGGAAAAGCAAGTCCATAACTGCCTTTAGACTGCAGCTACAGTAATTATCAAGTATAGCAAATCAGTCATTGCGGCTTGGAAAGTCTGTGTGTGATTAAGCGTTGCCACATTGTCTGTATCTTAAAGGGACGGTCACCCAAGAACTCCTCCAGACTGTCAAAAACAGCACGCTGATGGGCCAGTTCAGGGAGTCTAACTCATGTACAAGTAAGTATGCTCCATACTGTAATCATAGGAATTCAAAAGAAATATAAACATTTATAGAATAAATATTGTTTTTGATGGAGAGAGAAAGTGTTCCTTGTTTTCTGCTATTTTCTTGATTTTATGAATTGTACCTTTTTCTTTTTAATCTCATTATTACTTGACGCTTTGGCAATATTGTCTTTGTTACACTCATGCCAATAAAGCATATTGAATTGAACTGCTAAAAAGAAATACAGAAAATACATGGCTGAGTTGAACTGCAGTAAATAAAGATGGTAACATGAATCAATTTTCAATAAATTGAATTTACAGTGCAGAATCACCATGCAGCATGGTCCCAATACATTTTACAATTAAAACAATAATACACAGAACAAAGCACACAGCAAGCACATGAAATAATATACATTAAAAGTAAATCAGCTACAGTAAAAACGTGGTTATTATAGGGGTGGTGCACTAGGGATGCATACTGGATGGGATATCGGTGACAATCTATTCAATTAAATATTATCTATATATACTATACACATTATATACCGAAATTTTAATTCCTGTTTAAGTTTTGCCAAATTTGTTGCTGCATTTAAAAGGTATACACCTGAATTGTAATTCCTGTTAATTCTGAAGATTTTTTACCAAGTTGCTGGTGTACGATTTATTATTTTAATACTAAATAACAATTCAGTTTCTATTTATTTATTGGTCACATTTTGTTTTACAAAGCTGGGAAAGCAATATTTAATTCAAGCCTGATGTTGCCTTCCACATAAAAGAATGATCCCAGTCACTTCCACACAGTGAGGCATACAGCTTATTAATGAAACACTGGTGTCGGATCGGTACTCTGTATCGGCCGATACCCAAAGTCCAGGTATCGGTATTGGAACTGAAAAAGTCGGATCGGTGCATCTCTATGATGGACCTGACTAAGTTCAGGGGTAGACTGTTATAAATATAAGGGACAGGACACACAGCAAGCAAATAAATAATACACCATATAAAAACAACCACATTAAGAACATCAATGTTTAAGGGATTTTAAAAGGTGATTGACCCGACTGAGTTCCTGGGTAGACTGTAATAAAACATGGAGAAATGATTTGCAATGTCGTGTTTTCAAGGTTCACTCTTATTGTCCATGTTTCATTACTTTTAAGCAAAACTTGTCTTAGCTGGTTTGTGGTTTTTGGATGGACACTTGAAGGCAGCATTAGTAATTGGATAGCTTCAGGAGTGTATATGCCTATTAATTAAGACTTCCATTCCTTTTAATAATAATAATGATAATAATAATAGCGTTAAATGAATAAAGAATAACCAGTGGGCACCGTTCTGATTTGATGCCCTCAGGAGGTGCAGGAAGTGCAGGTCTGCTGCTGATGCCGGGAACTTTCCTACTGGCCTTGATGTTTGCTGCCGCCTGCCTGCTGCCATCCACAGTTTATTTATAGCTCACAGATTGGGCCTTCATCAGCGGGGATGCATGGATCCTCATATTGTAAAACTGTTAATATGTTTATGAAATGTAGCCCACCGAATGATACGAAGGTCATCTGATTCATTATCAAGCAAATAATAACTGTGTTTCTTTGTACAACTCAAGCTGTGTAGTAATCATTTTAGACAACAGGCTCTTCATTAACTGTTCAGTGTAGCCTTTATAGAAACTTCATTTTTCCACAACAGATATTGCTGATATTTTATTCATTTAGTCTGCTAAATGAATGTTAATGACGTTAATGCTGTACATTTTCAGATATTCTGACTTTTGTTTTCTTCCTTTTGTAAATATCTGGGGAACTGTGAATAAAATACAATAATGTTTGTACACATTGTGTCAATAATCTGTGATTTTTTTTCTCTGCTTAAACTCTTAAACATATTTCAGCACATGAATAAAGGACGGTAATGCTGCGATGCATTTTAAGAGAAGAGCATTCATATACATTTTTGGTAGTCAAAAAGGGGTTGTGAGTCATAACTAATGACTTTATTAATGGCTCATAAATAATTAACTATTGCTTTATATATCAGTTAGGGTGAATTAGCCTAATGTAAGAAATTTTTTGCATTTCAGATTTGTGGAATATATTGCGATATGAAACCAGTAAATTAAATACAATGTGGGACAGTCAAGTCTGAACTGGATTGTTTTATTATTATTTTATTAAGAAATTTATACCCTTAACATTAAGTTTGTTTAAACACTACGTCACTGACCTTTGGGTGGTCTTCACACAGGGTGCTTCCAGTTTCATGATTGCTACAACCTAATCTATGATTGGATATTTGAGAAGTTATGTGATGTTGATCCCATGACACCACAGCTTGTGTTAACCAATAGTTTTATTGATGTGTATTTGTTTGTGGAAGACCTACACACCCTGGAGGTTAGGTATCCCACATTACGGCAACTCACCTATAATCCGTTAATTAACTATTTTTGGGTTTGCTAGGTTATGAAAAAATCTCTGGCAAGTGTTCATCCTACTCCAGTCTTTTCAGATCTTTAGTTCATCAGTTATACTGCGACAATTGACCTCTGACCTTTTGGAAAATTGCTGCAGAGCATCGAGACCAAAATCCATTTATTAACAACTTTTACAACTAAGGACTTCTTTGTGGTAAAAACGATTTATTATTAATTAATCGTTTAGTTTAGAATTAGTTAATTCATTTAATTAACAACCCAGTAATTACAACCTAAAAATCTGAAAACAAAAAAAATTTAATAAATATAAACATTGATCTACCAGAGGTCTTTAAACTCACTACAGAGTCCTCATTGAGCCAAAATGGACAAGACTGTAGATTATCAGATGAGTCAAAAATAAATAAAAATTGTTAGTTGAACTGTTAGAAAATGAGAAATATTAAGCTTTTTTCTGCAAGTGCAGGAAATGTTAATCTTCCATATGCTATATTGCATACTGCTAGGGACAAATAGACTACTTATTAAATGTGTGCCAAGAGGAAAAAGGGATAAAAACAAGGAACCAAAAAACAATTTGCCTAGTTAAATATAAATTGATGAATTAAATTAATTAAGTTTACTTTTATCAACTGACTTGGTGCTTCTTTTAACAGTAATAACTAAATAACTAACTCACAAACTAATAGCTAATGGTATTATTTATTGACGATAATTAATTGCTTGATTACTTCCTTTTATTAATGTCACAGCTCTATATCTTTTGTAGTATTGGGCTGCTGCGCTGTGCAGTGGTGTAATAAATGAGTAGTGCCAGTGCATAGATTGCAATTGTAGCGATATTTATGTTTGTTATTATTATTATGTTGTATTGTTCAGTGCATGGATTATTATTATTATTATTATGTTGTTGTTGTTGTTGTTGTTGTTGTTTTTGTTGTTGTATTGTTGAGTGTATAGATTATTATCATTAATATTATGTTGTTTTGTTGAGTGTATGGATTATTATTATTATTATTATTATTATTATTATTATTATTATTATTATTATGTTGTATTGTTGAGTGTATGTATTATTATTATTATTATTATTATTATTATTATTATGTATTGTTGAGTGTATGGATTATTATCATATATTATTATGTTGTATTGTTGAGTGTATGGATTATTATTATTATTATTATTATTATTATTATTATTATTATTATTATTATTATGTTGTATTGTTGAGTGTATGGATTATTATTATTATTATTATTATTATTTTTATTATTATTATTATTATTATTATTATTATTATTATGTTGTTGTTTTGTTGAGTGTATGGATTATTATTATTATTATTATTATTATTATTATTATTATTATTATTATGTTGTTTTGTTGAGTCTATGGATTATTATTATTATTATGTTATTGTAGTATTGTTGAGTGTATGTATGAAGGATTATTATTATTATGTATTGTTGAGTGTATGTATTATTATTATTATGTTATTGTAGTATTGTTGAGTGTATGTATGGAGGATTATTATTATTATGTATTGTTGAGTATATGTATTATTATTATTACTATGTTGTTGTACTGTTGAGTGTATGGAGGATTATTATTATTATTATGTATTGTTGAGTGTATGGATCATTATTATTATTATTATGTATTGTTGAGTGTATGGAGGATTATTATTATTATTATGTATTGTAGTATTGTTGAGTGTATGTATGGAGGATTATTATTATTATGTATTGTTGAGTGTATGGAGGATTATTATTATTATTATGTATTGTTGAGTGTATGGATCATTATTATTATTATTATTATTATTATTATGTATTGTTGAGTGTATGGATCATTATTATTATTATTATTATTATGTATTGTTGA
The DNA here is from genome assembly GCA_916700685.1 of Adelosebastes latens. Lineage (NCBI taxonomy): Eukaryota > Metazoa > Chordata > Actinopteri > Perciformes > Sebastidae > Adelosebastes > Adelosebastes latens. Next base: position 85,663 of record CAKAKR010061533.1, on the reverse strand, counting down.
GTGTATGGAGGATTATTATTATTACTATGTTGTTGTATATTGTTGTAGTGTTTGGAGGATTATTATTATTATGTTGTTGTTGTATATTGTTGTAGTGTTTGTAGGATTATTATTCAGAGAGCAGGGGGCGTGTCCGGAGCTCTCTGCGTCTACTGGCAGAAACCTCAGTCACGTGACCACAAACGTCAACAGCGTAATGGCAGCCTCCTCCTGTTTAGGACATCAACACAAGGTACCGAGCTGCTGAACGAGCGCTTCGTTTGTTAACCCAAAGAGTCACGTCTCCAAGAAGAAAGCAGCGGGTGTGTATTCATCGTCTCACTGGCTGCATGTGGGGGCACTTTACCGTGAGCTAGGGCCGGTGAGAGGAGCTACCGTCTCCGGTGTCTCACACCGAGCACGGAGGATGTTGACTGTTTTCACATGAGGGACTCGGTCGGTCACAGCACGCCTCTCCTCTGTCTGTAGAGTATAGTCCGTTATACAAGATAAAAACAGCGTTAACTTTACTAATATCCTACCAGCGTGCTACCATTCCCACTACTATCATCCACTGTGACTCACTGGATGTTAGTTACTGTGTGTTGTGGTTGGCCTGGTGATAACAGTGATGTCAGTGTGACAACAACATCACTTCAACACGAGCTCTGTGTGGTTACATCACAATACCAGAAGCAGCTGTGTAGTTTTATTATAGCTACTTAAATAGTAAACATAGGTATGGAGTCACAGGAGTGCCATAAAAAAAAGAATAAATCTGTAAAATAATAATAAGAAAACAAATGTGGAAATATAAAGAGGAATAAATAAGTACATTTAAAAGTGTGGAATTATAAAGGGAAATAAATGAAAAAATAAATAAGTACATTTAAAAGTGTGGAATTATAAAGACGAATAAATGAAAGAATAAATAAGTACATTTAAAAATGTGGAATTATAAAGATGAATAAATGAAAGAATAAATAAGTAAAATAAAAATGTGGAAATATAAAGAGAAATAAATAAAAGAAAAAATAAATGTGGAAATATAAAGAGGAATAAATAAGTACATTTAAAAGTGTGGAATTATAAAGACGAATAAATGAAAGAATAAATAAGTACATTTAAAAATATGGAATTATAAAGACGAATAAATGAAAGAATAAATAAGTACATTTAAAAATGTGGAATTATAAAGACAAATAAATGAAAGAATAAATAAGTAAATTAAAAATGGAAATATAAAGACAAATAAATAAAAGAATAAATAAGTAAATTAAAAATGTGGAAATATTAAGACAAATAAATAAAAGAATAAATAAGTCAATTAAAAATGCGAAAATATAAAGACAAATAAATAAAAGAATAAATAAGTAAATTAAAAATGTGGAAATATAAAAAGAAATAAATAAAAGAATAAATAAATGTGGAAATATAAAGACAAATAACAACATACAAAATAACAATTATAACATTTTTTATTTATTTTCACATTCATTATTTCTGTCTATATTTATTTATGTATTTTTTTCATGTAAATTACTCATTTCTTTCTGTATAGTTTAATTTTTTTTAAATGTATTTATTTTTATATTATTTTTTATTTTTTTTAATCCCTTTATATTTCCTTATTCGTTTCCCTGTTGCTTTTGCTATTCCTTGAAGGGCCAAGCTGCCAATCAGCTGGTATTTAATTTGGCCAATCAGAAGCTTACAGTCCTCTGTCAGTCAGAAACTAATTTCACCAATATGCCACCTGAACCTGTTGTCAATCAGTTTTTAATTCAGCGAATCACTTCAAGTACACAAACTAACCAGCGCTACGAACTTTTTTTACACCAAGTTATACTGCTCTACAGTGAATGTGAATACAGATAGTGAATTCACCACTGCACAGTGTCTTAGTGCCGATATCAGCCAATTAGTCTTTTCTTTTAATATTTAACTTCTGTGATAGTTACTCAATCAACATGTTACGGCAGGTTAAAGATCCAGGTGTGGACTGTGACTTTGAGCTCCACGTTAATAGTCTACAGGCTCCAGTCAGTCACTGTCCTGCTCCAGTCACCTGAAGTCAACATGACTTCCCAACCGTCAGGTAATCTATGGATGATTAGGATTGGTTTGAATAACAACAGACGAGTGGACGTCTCCGTGTTTGTTGTTTAAAGGGTAGTTGTGTGAAATTACTGTTTTTCAAGATGGCACAGATTCTTTTCACATCGTAAATGCCGAGGTGTTTGTCTGCACTTGGTAAATCCCTGCAGCTTTTATCTTGACATTCACCTCATCATACATATTTAGGGCATTGTAGCTCTGTTTTGAAAATGTGTGGTATCAAGAAATACTACTTAACTTAGATGTCTTTGATTAGTGTGTCATGTTCTTTCTCTATTCAGGCACTGCCATGTCTCCAAAGATCACAGGAGAGCTGCTCAGGCAGCTTCGCCAGGCGATGAGGAATTGTAAATACTTCTCTGAGCCCATACAGGCTTACATCGTCCCTTCTGGAGATGCACATCAGGTAAGTGAGATCACACACATAACATACATTATATTATAACTGCATTTATACTAGTGCTGTCAATTGATTAATCGCAAATTAATCGCACATTTTTTATCGGTTCAAAATGTACCTTAAAGGGAGATTTGTCAAGTATTTAATACTCTTATCAACATGGGAGTGGGCAAATATGCTTGCTTTATGCAAATGTATGTATATATTTATTATTGGAAATCATTGAACAACACAAAACAATGACAAATATTGTCCAGAAACCCTCACAGGTACTGCATTTAGCATTAAAAAATATCATAACAAACTGCAGCCCAACAGACAACAACAGCTGTCAGTGTGTCAGTGTGCTGACTTGACTATGACTTGCCCCAAACTGCATGTGATTATCATAAAGTGGGCATGTCTGTAAAGGGGAGACTCGTGGGTACCCATAGAACCCATTTACATTCACATATCTTGAGGTCAGAGGTCAAGGGACCCCTTTGAAAATGAACATGACAGTTTTTCCTCACCAAAATGTAGCGTAAGTTTGGAGCGTAATTTAGCCTCCTTCTCGACAAGCCAGTTTGACATTATTGGTACCAATGGACTCCTTAGGTTTTCATTTCATATGATACCAGTATCTTCACTAGCTTTAAAACTGAGACCGCTACAACCTAACAACCGCAAGTTGCATTAATGCATTAAAGAAATTAGTGCCGTTAATTTGCTTTAACGTGTTATTATCGTATTGACTAATTTATACATGTTTACATGACTTAAGTCACACCCAAACATAAACCAAGACGCACAAGCTTACAGTCGTGCAGCTGCTATTTTACTTTGTTTGTCCCTACTCGCTTCTGATCGTCTCGTCTGACCTTCGCAATTAATTGTAGGCCTTTGCCTGCTGCTCCTCCCTTTTCCCCTCTCCATGCACACGACGTGATGTGAGAAGAGCAGCAAAGGTGGCATTTAAAATATCTGACCAGTTGATGGCCACTTCACACTGATAATGAAGCTGATCTCTCTCTCCCTCTGTGTCTTTCTCTCTCTGCCCCCATGTCTTTCAGAGTGAATACATTGCACCGTGTGACTGCAGACGTGAATTTATCTGTGGGTTTAATGGCTCTGCAGGTATGTTTTGCTTGTGTGTGATTTGCATTGTACATGTGATTAAAACAATCATTCCGAGTTCAAATCCTAGATCTAATTTCCACTGCGGAAAAACCTAGGACAATGTGATAAATGAACTAGCAGGAACATCCAACTTTTATTCTACTCAGGGTAAACCACCCAGATCCTAATGCATCGTCTCATGTTCAATGTTGTTAGTGCAGCAGATGAAGCATTACTTTTTTTATGACGTTAGCGGAGGTGTACTTTCAAGCAAGGTGGCCTACTTTGGAATAAATCACTGTGGGAAATCGGCACCGTTTGAAAGAGCGAAGGAGAGCTCATTCATTCTCAGACTGTTTGTTTCCTGCTGTAATTTCAGAGGCATATGCTGTGTATTTTGCTTCTCAAACCTGACTGACAGCTTTGACCGACCCGGCATCTTACTGTACAAGCACAACTAACTGACACATAAGACGAGCAACAATCTGTAATTGACAAGTAATTGTAATAGGATATTATAGTGTATCACCATTTCAGTGTCAGTTTTTAGAATACATTGAAATGTATCCATTGTACAAACCAGATCTAACAAAACATCTGGGATTGAAAAGGCCAAATAAATGTGCTTTGTGTGTTGTGATGTGTAGGTACAGCCATCGTCACAGAGCAGCACGCTGCGATGTGGACTGATGGGCGATATTTCCTCCAGGCCAGTCAGCAGATGGACAACAACTGGACCCTTATGAAGATGGGTAATGTCCTACTTGATGTTTCTGTCGCACATGATGAAAGTAAAAACGGCCCGTTAGTAATGTTATGTAAGCTATAAATGTGTGGTTATTTTTGAGCAATTTCACATATTTTTAAAGTGTAAGATTTGCAGTACAGATTCTATAATCAAGTCAGTCTTTATACACAAACGCCTAGTACCCTTAGCATCAAACTGTTATCAAAGCACTGATAATAAGGCATGTATCACAGCCAGACTGTAAGTCGGGATGTTTTGACCTAATTTGAGAATGAAAAACAAAGCAAGATTGTCCTATCTATGTCTGCACTGGCTTTTTAAGACACAAATACATCTTCAGAGATACTGTATGTTAAACAATGGTATGAGTCAGGCGTATCTTATGTCTCTGTCTTTGTTTGTTATGATCAGTTTGTTTCTTTTTATAACCATATCTAGGGCTTAAGGAGACACCCTCTCAGGAGGACTGGCTGATCAGCATTCTGCCAGAGAACTCCAAAGTGGGAGTGGATCCTTGGATCATCGCTGCTGGTAGGTGGCCGCAGTGGATCAGCATCACTACACAATGACAATCAGAGCAGCATCCCAGCTGACATTGTGTGAAGGCGGGGTCACCAGACTATCACAGGACTGACACATAGAGACAGACAACCATTCATGCTCACATTCACACCTACGGGCAATTTAGAGTCAACAATTAACCTAACCTGCATGTCTTTGGACTGTGGGAGGAAGCCGGAGAACTTTTATTTTACTTTTGATACTTTAAGTATATTTTTATGCTAATACTTTTGTACTTTTACTTAAGTAAGACTTTGAACGAAGGACTTTTACTTGTAACAAAGTATTTTTACACTGTAGTATTGCTACTTTTACTTAAAGTAAAACATCCTTGTACTTCTTCCACCACTGGTGTAGAATGTGGTTCCAGTATTTCCGCCTAGTCTGATTACAGAAAGAATAATCTGCTCACATTGCACTCACTTTATTGTATTGTAGTGTTGTCAGTTGTGAATCAGAAAATGTTCCCATATACTAAGAACATTACCCTGGGTAATATCATTGTCATCTATAACATCTCTCCCCATTCATTGTCTTTGGAGCAGCTCCAGACTTTATACCCTATAACATCACAAGTTTGAGTTTTAGCACTCTAGTTTTTGTATTTGGGAGAGAGTTGTTCATATTTACTAATATTTTTTGGACTGTCTTAGACCATAGGAATAACATGTATGAATTTTGAAAATCAACACATTAACACTTGTGATGTGATGTTTCAGATCAGTGGAAGAACATGTCCAGGGCGCTGACCGGTGCAGGCCACTCTCTGGTGGCAGTGCAGGATAACCTGATCGATGCGGTCTGGATGGACCGCCCAGAAAGACCCAGCACACAGCTCCGCACCCTGGGCTTAGAGTACACCGGTCAGTGCAAAACACCATTTAACACCATTATTACAACATATATTTTACAGTAGCTAACTAGGGTTTTGTGTCAGAGAGACAGAGATATTAAAATCATGAAATGCGTAGATGACATTATTTTTTCCTTATTCAATTACTGTTTTATTTTATTGTGAGCAGAAGTATGTTGCCCTTAATTTGGATTATGTTTAACACTTTTATCTTTCTTATCTTTTGTTTCAAAGCCAGACAAAATACAGTTAACTGGATATACAGGTTTTTGAAGGAACATGTTGATAAGCATCGCTATCTTCCAATAGGTATGTCCTGGCAAGATAAGATCACCACGCTGCGAGCCAAGATGACGAAGAGGAAAGTGACCTGGTTTGTTGCCACGGCGTTGGATGAGATTGCATGTACGGAAAATTGTTTCAGAAATACACACAGTGTGAATACTCTCTGCCAGGGAGGTACTTGGAACACAGTAACGGAAGTGTTGAGATGATTAACTTCAATAAACCACCTTTGATCTTCAGCGGCCGTATAAAAGAAAAAAGCTGACAGCAAATGCACGGAACAAAGAATGAACGGCATATATGAGAGCCTTCTTGTTGATGTATAGGTCACATTTGGTTTTAGCAGTTTTTACTTACTGCTGTGTAAAACAAGCAGCAGCCATGCCCGACATCACTTCTGTTACATAAGTCCGCTTTGATACGTGATCACGATCCAAGGACCCAGGGATGCACACAGGTGTCCCTCTAGATGCCTGTCTGAGCACCTCGTTCACCGTGCCTAATGAGCTCTTGCTTCTGATTTGTTTGGTCTTATGAGGGTTTGTGTTAATTAGAGTGATGCTGATTTTGATTGTCATCAGGTAGCATTCAGACAAGAGGGTTTCAATGGGCGTTCAATTGAAGGGGATTCGCTCAGGCATCCACAAAGTATGAGTGACAGTCCAGTAATAACATTGATATTGAACACCAAACAAACAGTAGTGAGGTTTCAGTTGAGACATACAGTAACTTCATTATACTGTTTACATTGACATTGTCACCATCATTATGGGATGAAACAATTTATTTCTTAAATTTTAACAAACGTTATAAAAATTTAATGTTCTGTTGTTTCCTTTTCTCAGGGCTTTTTAACCTCCGCGGTGCAGACATCGAGTACAACCCAGTTTTCTTTGCGTATGCCATTGTGGGGATGAACACAATAAGGTAATGGTATTTTAACAACATATTGGCTAGATCAGTGCTCTTTTAATTAAATGTTAATTACCTTAATGCAACTGACTAATTTGAAGGACTACTGAAACTAACAACAGAACAACTAGGGCTGTCAATCGATTAAGATATTTAATCATGATTAATCGCGTTTAAACACAAATTAATCGCACATTTTTTATCTGTTCAAAATGTACCTTAAAGGGATATTTGTCTATTTGTTTTGTCTAGTATTTAATACTCTACTATATATGCTTGCTTTATGCATATGTATGTATACTGTATATTTATTATTGGAAATCAATTGACAAAACAAAACAAATAAATATAAAATTAATTTAATATTAATTAATTATTATTAAACAATTATTGCCCAGAAACCCTCACAGGTACTGCATTTAGCATAAAAAATATGCTCAAATCATAACATTGCAAACTCAAGCCCAACAGACAACAACAGCTGTCAGTGTGCTGACTGGACTATGACTTGACTTCATTCACATATCTTGTGGTCAGAGGTCAAGGGACCTCTTTTAAAATGGCCATGACAGCTTTTCCTCAGCAAAATTTAGTGTATTGTTAGTGTGTTTGTACGTTTGGAGCGTTGTTTAGCGTCCTTTGCGACCAGCTAGTATGACATGGTTGGTACCAATGGATTCCTTAGGTTTTCTAGTTTCATATTATACTAGTATCTTCACTCTAGCTTTACAACTGAGCCCGCTACAACCTAAAAATCGCATTAAATAGTGGCGTTAAAACAAATTTGCGTTAACAAGTTATTATCGCGTTAACTTTGACAGCCCTAATAAAACCACCTAGACTGGAGGCAAAGAAGTTTTCACCTGGAGTTACTTTTTCCACTGAACCTCTCCTTCCTCCCTGCAGGCTTTTTGTGGACCTTAAGCGTCTTTCTGTTCCCGCATTGAGAAACCACCTGCAGCTGGACTCCCCCAGCAAGCCCGAGATGAGCATCCACACGTTCCCGTACGAGTCGGTCTACACCGAGCTCCAGGCCATCTGCGCGGCACACAGCCCCAAGGACAAAGCGTGGATCTGTGACAAGGCCAGTTGTGCTCTCACACAGGTCATCCCCAAGGTGAGAGAGCGCCATAAAAACAGCTAGATTATGTTTTCCTGGTTCATAAATGGGGCTACGCTCTCAAGCATCATTAGTGTGCTTATACTTATTAAACATTTTGAGATTGTTTACTGTAGTTGGTTCAAATATGTTTTCACTCTCAACATATATTGCAGTTTTGCTGATGAGAGGACAGAAACATAAATTCTCAGACTTCTCAGTGTCAGAGTTATTATTGGGTCCAACCTTAAACCAGTACAAACCCTCTTTGTTTTAACAGAACCACTCCCAATGTACGTCATTGTACTGTACATATTCTGTTGTTTATTTTTTCTGTCGAACCCAGACTTATCCTCTTATGAAAATCAATCAACACTTATTTTACTGAATCGTTTATCAAAGCAGACAGGCATGTTGGTGATCAGCATTCATTCTCTTGGCTATGACAGTTGGCACAACGCTTTGCCTGAAATATTTTGGTAACACAAATTAATCGCACATTTTTTATCTACCTTAAAGGGAGATTTGTCTATTTTTTTTGTAGTATTTAATACTCTACTATATATGCTTGCTTTATGCATATATATGTATATATTTATTATTGGAAATCAATTGACAAAACAAAACAAATAAAATTAATTTAATATTTATTAATTATTATTAAACAATTATTGTCCAGAAACCCTCTCAGGTACTGCATTTAGCATAAAAAATATGCACAAATCATAACATGGCAAACTCAAGCACAACAGACAACAACAGCTGTCAGTATGCTGACTGGACTATGACTTGACTTCATGCATATATCTTGTGGTCAGAGGTCAAGGGACCTCTTTTAAAATAGCCATGAAAGTTTTTCCTCAGCAAAATTTAGTGTATTGTTAGTGTGTTTGTACATTTGGAGCGTTGTTTAGTGTCCTTTGTGACAAGCTAGTATGACATGGTTGGTACCAATGGATTCCTTAGGTTTTTCGTTTCATATTATACTAGTATCTTCACTCTAGCTTTACAACTGAGCCCGCTACAACCTAAAAATCGCATTAAATAGTGGCATTAAAACAAATTTGCGTTAACAAGTTATTATCGCGTTAACTTTGACAGCCCTAATAACAACACATAATCATTTACATACATTAAAACCACCTAGACTGGAGGCAAAGAAGTTTTCACCTGGAGTTACTTTTTCCACTGAACCTCTCCTTCTTCCCTGCAGCTAGATTGTGTTTTCCTGGTTCATAAATGGGGCTACGCCCTCAAGCATCATCAGTGTGCTTATACTTATTAAACATTTTGAGATTGTTTACTAGATTATTTTCACTAACAACATATATTGCAGTTTTGCTGATGAGAGGACAGAAACATAAATTCTCAGACTTCTCAGTGTCAGAGTTATTATTGGGTCCAACCTTAAAACAGTACAAACCCTCTTTGTTTTAACAGAACCACTCCCAATGTACGTCATTGTACCGTACATATTCTGTTATGTTTATTTGTGTTGGTGATCAGCATTCATTCTCTTGGCTATGACAGTTGGCACAACACTTTGCTTGAAATATTTCGGTAACACTTTATAATAAGGGTACAAATCATATACTTAAGTAATGCTTATCTAACGCATGACTCATAATGATTTAATGCATCAATTAATGCAGGATGTATCATGAAGTCACAATGTCTTTATGTGATTAGTTCACACTTAAAGGGATAGTTTGGGTGTTTTGAAGTAGGGTTGTATGAGTCACTTCTCCATAGTCAGTGTATTAACTACAGTAGATGACAGTCTGCACGCCCCCAGCTTGGAGATACAGACATGAGTACTGAGACCAGAGCAAAGGAATACAATGCTGTAGACGGGGACGGCAGCAAAATGTATTTTAGCCACGTAAAAGAAAGGCTCACCAAAAAAAAAAAATCAATGTCCGTTTAAGTGTACGCTATATTAATAATATTTTACTTCATACAACCCCACTTCAAAACACCCGAACTATCCTTTTAATATATCATCAGTTAAGGAATGTTAATTCACAGTTACTTCACACATTAATTGATATGCGACCTAATTAGCTGGATTCCTCTTATATAAAAGTTTATTTCAGGGTAATGTGTTTGCTCAGCCTAAAAAAATAGCTCCATATTTCTATGAGAATAAACACAAAGGCATCATTTGCAACTGCTATCTGCCCCGTCTCAAGGTCCGATTCACAACAGATATTGTGCTAATGATATTACAGCACCAACACGCCCATAAGGTTTTTTTCGCCGAAGGAGAGGGAAGAAATTATTTCTTTATTTGTTTGTATAATAACCTTATTTTTCATTCATTTCACATCATGTAGGGGAGCTTTATTCATTTATTTTTCATGACACAACTGTTATTGCGTCCTGTCACTGCATCCCAAAATAAACGAGTTAGAGGGGAGCATGACGATGCCTTCGCCTCGCTGCAATCTCTCGCTGTCGTGATCACTAGAAAGTCAGGGTGTGACACGTCTTTTGCAATGAGGCTCATTTGCATAGAAAGGGGCCAATTTTGCAGCAAAGGTATGCATGTGATGTAATTTAAATATGTCCAATAGCTCTAGAGCACCGAGACACTATTTGCTTGGAAGCGCAGTTCTTTGCAGATGCTTTGAGAATAACTTGTTTATTATTTGTGCAGGTTTAGTGGCCACAAAAGCCGCGCAATCCTTTGGTGAATTTGCCCCTAAATGTTTCCTCTTGATCTATTTCAGGCCCACAGGACTCCGATTCCCTACACTCCGCTCTGCCTCGCCAAGGCCGTGAAGAACGGGACTGAGATTCAAGGAATGAAAATGGCCCATGTAAGAACCTCTGGACAGCCTTAAAATCTGTTGTGTTAATCTCCTAAGTATTAAATTCATGACATCTTCATAAACTGTCTGATTTCACCTCACAGAAAATGTATGTATGTACATCTGCGCTTTTCCCCAACAGATCAAGGATGCAGTTGCCCTGTGTGAACTGTTTGCTTGGTTGGAAAAGGAGGTATTTTCATTATTTTTCTGAGGTCGGACATTTTTAGATCCAAAGGAGAAAGGAACAGATGCCTACAGTCTGTATTCACAGGGTTCCCACTGGAGTTAACATTTAAACAAATTATATTATTTTTCATTTTTATTTTATTTTGAAAAATTAGAAAATTAAACAAGACTGTAAAAGTCTTTTTTTTCCCCAAATGAATGGATAGGCTAAAAACATTTGTGATTTTTTTAATATTCATCAATAAGCCTCAGCTCTCTTGGCATCTCTCTATCTTACCCTACCCACTTTGTATTGAGGGAAACCTTTGTGATATAGCAAAAATTAACTTGATCATCATTTTGATTCCAAAAATTATGATATCTATTATTTTGACCAATACACCAAAACCAACATTGTCTACCTATACCTAACCAAATCTGAAATGCTTACTGGAAAGTCACAGATTTGTATGTCAAAGTGAGCTTGTGAACCTTGTTCAGCTCATTACGTAACTCTGCTTGCACTTGAACTGTAGAATATGCAAATGTTGTTTTTAATTCTTTCCGTATGACTGGGTGCGGTCATTGTTTTATAGATTCCAAAAGGCAATGTGACCGAGATCTCTGCTGCCGATAAGGCTGAAGATCTACGCAGGTGTGTTTTATTTCTTTTTTCAAACCGCCACATTTTTCTCATTTGGATGACGAGCTCATCCAGTTAAACTTCATGTCAGGCTGTGTTTGAGAGATGCTGTTTGAAACTGTGTTGTGATAGTGACTATTCTGGAGTTGTATCCCCCTCTACTGGACATGGAAGTGTAGTAAAACGTCTACCAATGAATGTGCTTTGTTCAATTTTAAAAATGTTTTATTCTCTCAGTGTGCTGAAGAGATCCTAAAACATTTGAACATCACCTGTAATCAAGATGTGTGCATCCTGGTGTGAGAATGTTCCCTCTCCTAAATAAACTTTGTCGTTTTCAGTCAACAGAAAGATTTTGTCGGCCTCAGTTTCCCCACAATTTCCAGCGTCGGTCCCAACGGAGCAATCATACATTACAGGTCAGTCGGCTTCTGAAACACACCCAGGTGTATTTTATCTGTTGTTTTTTCATGAGAAAGTTTTTGTTCTTTAATAATAGTTGACTTCATCCATGACTTTTTCTTTTCCCTTTAGACCTCTGCCTGAAACCAACAGAACCCTCTCCCTGAATGAAGTTTACCTGATCGACTCTGGAGCTCAATATGTGTAAACAAGATCATTATTATATACCAATTATATATCTATTGCATTTAGGGCTAATCAGCCATGCCATGACTTTTATATCTTAAAAGGGTAACTTTGATATTTTTCAACCTGGACCCTATTTTCTCATGTTTTTGTGTCTAAGTGACTAATGGGGACAACAATTTCTGAAATTGGTCCAGTGTTTAGGGAGAACGCTGTAGACGTCAGCTGCTCACAGGCTGCAATATGGTGCTATCGGGGCAAGCTGGCACCTTCATTTACGTCCACTAAAAGTGCTTGTTTTTGACATGACCGGCTCCGATTGTTATTAGAAGTGTCTGACATTATGGAAAGAACAAATCAGGTGAGGTGACGTGTTGCCCGAAGCCAACAGTGGAATACATCCATGGTGGAAACGCGAGTGCTGGCCGGGCAGGTTGTTTTGTTGAGGTACAGAAATCATAGCTTAGTGTTATCTAAAAGACTTTCAATGTCGTGGCCTTCAATACTGGACCAGTTTCAAAAATTGTTGTCTCCATTAGTCACTTAGACACTAAAACATGGGGAAATAGGTCGAAAAATACCAAAGTTACCCTTTAATTCAGACAATCATCACCTCCATGCCTGTTAATGCCAAGAACACAGACGACATAGGAACAGTTGTGTGTTTTTGTGCATTACATGCGTACATCTGCATGCATATTCTGTCTTTGGCAGTGATGGAACCACAGACGTCACACGCACCATGCACTTTGGGACACCATCAGCTTTTGAGAAGGTACATTTTTTTATTTGCTAATGCATTGGTTCATTCATCTCAGGTTAGGGTTTATTGCATGGACTTTAAAAGAAGTAGACGTAGTCAACGTGACGTCACCCATTGGCTTGTGGACTGTCATTTTGAAGCCTCGAGTTCGGCATATTGGCCGTCACCATCTTGATTTTTTTGCAAACAGAAGTGACACAAGAGGGTGGAGCTAAGTACAACCGAACGCTGAATGAGACATTTTTAGGCGACCAAAAAGGTTGTAATTAACTTTCATGAACTGAAAACACACTGTGAAAGGGTTAAAGTTGTAAGACGAAAACACAGACAACTGCTAGACCGGACAACGCCGTGGTAGCGACCTGTCAATCACATGGTAGCCACGCCCTAAAGCATCCCCTGCTTTATGGTCTATTTGACTCTAAATGGGACCATAATTTACTAAATGAACATCATGCTGTATTGAAGAAGACTTGAAACTAGCGATTGAAACCATAAACTCATGTTTACAATGTTTACTGAGGTAATAAATCAAGTGAGAAGTAGGCTCATTT
>CAKAKR010061533.1:54947-71850 GCA_916700685.1 Adelosebastes latens | reverse complement strand
GATTGAAACCATAAACTCATGTTTACAATGTTTACTGAGGTAATAAATCAAGTGAGAAGTAGGCTCATTTTCTCATAGACTTCTATACAATCAGACTTCTTTTTGCAACCAGAGGAGTCGCCCCCTGCTGGCTGTTAGAAAGAATGCAAGTTTAAGGCACTTCAGCATTGGCTTCACTTTTCAGAACCAGAGGTAGCCCACTGGTTTATTGGCTAAAGCCATTCAAATTATTCTTACAAAGCAGTGTCATTGTACATTAACTGAATTTATCACAACCCTGATTTTATTTTTTGTATTGTGTGCTCTCTCTCTTTCCTCCAGGAATGCTTTACCTACGTACTGAAGGGACACATAGCTGTCAGTGCTGCTGTTTTCCCCAATGGAACAAAAGGTGTCTGATACGAGGGTTACCTTACGTTGTATATAGTATACCATTATTAAACATGTTCATCATTGACAAACAGTAAGGCTCAAATGATTAATTCCCATATACAGTATATTCTTTTTGTCTTTTGTTGAACATTGAGCTTTTATTGTTAGTCTCAGACAAAAAACAAGTCTATAGTCTAGTCTAATAGTGCAGGCATCCTTTTGATCAGTAACTAGTAAACAAGATAAATCACAGCCATCTCCCACTTCATCACATGGAGAGGAAATGTTTACATTCGTACATTCATTTTCCAGCATACACTGGATAGAGGGAAGGGGAGCATCCTGGACAGCGCTAACATATAAACAAAATCACTCAATTTCACATCTGGGCAAAATTCATTTTTGTGCCATAAAAATGGGGTAAAAACAACTGATGACTTTTTAGTGTATGACTTTACAGTGTGATCTCGAGCTCTAACCCTCCGTTCTCCCCGCAGGCCACCTGTTGGATTCGTTTGCCCGTGCAGCTCTGTGGGAGTCGGGGCTGGACTACCTTCACGGTACGGGCCACGGCGTGGGCTGCTTCCTCAACGTCCACGAGGGGCCATGCGGCATCAGCTACAAGACCTTCGCCGATGAACCTCTGGAGGCCGGCATGATCGTCAGTGATGGTATGGCGGGGGCCAGGGAGGGGAGTGTTACGGTAGCAGGACTTTTTATTCATACTATTAAGTTTAGCTGCTTGTCATGCTGGAAACCTTAAAGGGACTGTATGTAAGTTTTACACGTATAAACGATTTTTAATCGTTTTTTTATTGCCAATTTGTGAGCAGGTTGTAACGTAACCTAAAAAATGAGACCTTCCGCGACTTTCTGGGTTTCCTCTATCAGCCTGTAGACTTCTTTTAATGTGAAGAATGCAGGCCGTTTTTTCTGGGGAAATCCAACGGATGTGACGTCATGGGCGCTCGCAAGTGCCTTTATTTTCAACTCCGCTTACAGGGCTAACAGTGTGCAACCATAGCTAACGTTTGGTTAGAAATGGAGTCCGCTAACACCAAAAATGCTCGCTCACGTCTATGCAGTGCGAGCACAAGCTCGAGCAACGGGACTCTGACTGTCGTTGACTTAACGGCCACAGGTGTCACTGTTAACAAGCAATTTCTGATTCTTCCATAGAGTCCCTTTAACACTAATACATTTTTAGGTCGTCCAAAACTCAATGTTATTTTGCCTTTTCTGTGTTAATGTTCTAAATTTTCATCCCAATTCTCTCTTTTTTTTCTAGAACCTGGGTACTATGAAGATGGATGTTTTGGCATTCGTATTGAAAATGTGGTCCTTGTTGTACCAGCTAAGCCCAAAGTAGGTCCTTTGAACTGAAACAAGCCCAATACATAGAGTTGGATGATTGGAAGGATATGTTTTATTCTCAGTACACGTGCGCTGGTAATCATTGTTTGAAAGTGTTATTAACACGAGTTGAACACCAAGCACAGGACACCGTTTGAGTGGTGGTGTGAAAGAGTCTTTTATTGACACAAAGAATGAGGATATGGAACTGATGATAAAGAATGATAACGTGGGGTCAGCGTGGAGGAATGGAGACGGCAGAGATGAAGCTGGCGTGGGGCAGATAATGAGGGGAAGCGTGGAGAGGCGGCGTAGCTGGCTGACAGGCAGGCGAAGGGTGATACCGGGCCACAGGAAGAGCAGGTTAGAACACGAGGAAACAAACACTTAGCGTCCGGAGACAACAATCTGGCATGGAGCGGTTGGAGAGCCGGATCAGATATACTGCATGGGTGAGCAGATGAGAAACAGGTGCGCTTGATGAGCTGATTGCACACAGGTGAGTGTGATGAGCAGAGTCAGGAGAGTGAGGAAGAGAGACCACGCCAGCACACACAAAACAAAACAAAACAAAACAGAGAGAGAGATAAACAGGGGAAACACAAGGGAAAATAAATGTTACGGCCGTAACAGAAAGTTATTGTTCTCATTAAAGGACCAATATGTAATATATATTTAATGTAATAAATCATAAAATGAACATGATATGTCATCACAGATTAAGGAAACATGCTGAATTGAAATACTGGCTTCTCTGACAACAATGCTGCAGCCAGTATGTTCCCCTTTGACATTTCCAATCCGGTCTGAAACCTTTGTTTTTGTTTTGGCCGGTGTGATCCCGTCCACTGCACATTTCAACACCCCGTTGCCACATATGAAACAAATTGGCATACAAAAAACACAGCCTTCTGCAGCCATGGAAGCAAACAAACAAACTAGATCAACAGAGATAGCATAACATTAGATTCTACCCGACCTGAAAAGCCTCGGCACATCTCTCTGTGCTCAGTGTGCAGCTGGGTTAACAAGGCACTGAGTATTTGAGACACATAGCCGGTGAAGTGATTCCGACTACTGCTGATGGCCAGTAACGCTAACGCGGTCGTGTCAAGAAGGTAACCTTCAAATTGGGAAAACTTGCGCTAACTGTTATCAGTCACACCGGAGGAACGGATGGGCCACAGCTCCGTTGTTTTGATTTGGACTGCTGTTACCTATTTTAAACGCTAGTCTTATATATTACTCCTTTAAGGTGTTCTTTACTGTGTTTGATCATCGCAACAGTTTTAATTATGAGGAAAATCAGTAAGTTTTTATTCTCTTGTCTGTGTTTTCAGTACAACTACAGAAACAGAGGTAGTCTGACATTTGAGCCCCTCACTCTGGTTCCCATCCAAGTCAAGATGATGAACACAGAGCTGCTCACAAAGAAGGAGGTAAGGAATATCCAGTGTGATTATGTTTAATATTTTAAATAATCAAAGACAAATTCAAACATTAAAAATTTGTCTCAAAACTGTTTTTATTGTTAAGGTGATACAGAACAACAAATCATCATACGTAGCCTACTTAACACTCTGTAGTTGGAGAAAAAAATGTGAGACATAGGAACAATTTAAAATCATGAATTATGCATTTGAATGTTTGATAATATACCCAGCTATTCCTATTACATTAATATGCACTACATCTCTCCATGGTTTGACAGTCTCTCTCCTCTGCCCTGCAGGTGGACTGGGTGAACGAGTACAACAGGAAGTGTCGGGAGGTGATCGGAGCGGAGATGGAGAGGCAAGGCAGGAGGGAGGGGCTGGAGTGGCTGATCAGAGAGACCCTGCCGATCGTCTGAGGAGCGACTCCGGTGCAAACCGACCCTTTTGCCCAGGAGTACTTTACGATCAATCGCTCCGCAGCGATAATCGTCTGTATTTTTCTCATCTTTCTCTGTGTCTCACACTCGGCTTCTTTTGTAAAGCACATTGTATCAGCAGTTTTATTAAAGATCATTAAAAGAAATCAAGGAATAACTTTTCCGTATTTACTACTTTGTGTCTCCAACATAATCAGCTTTTCTTGAACTGTGACAGCATCTTGTTCAGCTTGGTGTTTTTGAAGTTATTCAAATGTTGAAGAACTTTCTTAAGATGAAGAAGATGTAAAGTGAAACAAGTAAATGAAGAAAGGAATATCATCAGTATTCACACACGTATCCTAACACTCATTTACAGAAGAAATCCACAATGACTTTAGAAACTTTGGACATATACATGATTATTAGGCCTCTATATAACTAGTAGCATAATCCTGTTCTTACATTTTGCACCTTTAAAATTAAAGGTACCCTGCTCAGTGTTGTTTACGTTCAGTGTTTGTCACCAAAATGCATTGTGTGTATAATTGAGGCTTTACAAACATGCATTTTCTATTTTATAAAACATTTGCAGTGCTATTTTTAAAATATTAATAATCTACAAATCTACCTACATTGTTTACATCCCTGTTTGCTAGCTTTGCAGTCTTCTCTCTCTTGCTTTTGCTGGCACATTGCTACGCTTCTTAGCCACGCCACCCCACAAGCTGTCAATCACATTGCTGTGTGCTCATGTAGCCTAGGTGC
This sequence comes from Adelosebastes latens, assembly GCA_916700685.1. NCBI lineage: Eukaryota > Metazoa > Chordata > Actinopteri > Perciformes > Sebastidae > Adelosebastes > Adelosebastes latens. Next base: position 67,505 of record CAKAKR010061533.1, on the reverse strand, counting down.
ATGTGATACAAACAAAACTGATAAACCCACAAATAAAAGCAATGCTCCATAACCCTACTAGTGGTGAAAAGCTCCACACAGGGTACCTGCATCTACCTTTTAGGAACAGAAAAGTGTTGTTACACTTTCTATTGGCTAAGACTTCTAGCCAGTGATGTCAAGACAGGTATAAGAAGAATCCAATGCAGTTGCATAGATCAATATCAGCTACACATCCTTGTTTGCTCTTGCACCCACACATATTTTTTGCATTTGAAACAGTGAATTACGCAGCGACAGTCAGAATACTCTTAGACGTAGATTAGGGTTTTAAATGAGTACACCTGTGATTCAGTTTTGTACTTTAATGGGACCAACAAGAGATTAAAACCGGCTAGAGATAGTGGACCCAGATGTCAGATATGAAGTTAAGGGAATTTATTGTAGAATACTTGAGGAAGATGGCAGAAGGGGAGTTAAGGAGCTGGTAGCTGAGAGTCGGTAATTGGGGCTTGAGCAGGGCAGAGAGAGTCTGTGGGAGTAGGTCCAGTCACAGCAGGGGGACTGAGTGAGCTGGGATCTGGAGCAGAGCAGCAGGGTGAAGACAGAACAGCAGACTTGACCAAGAGATGTGGAGGAAGCAGGGAGGACTGGAGTCTAGGACTAGCAGGGTGGTAGCTCAGTTTATGATCTGGCAGTGTGGAGGTGGCAGAGCAGAGTATTTGAAGAGGCTTGATTATGGTGATGAGATACAGCTGATGGCTCTGCCCTGACTCCGACGCACCTGCAGACAATCACACACACACACACACACACACACACACACAAAGAGCTGCCCTCAGGTTAATGAGGCGCTAAAGATGACGTCTCTGGGGCAGATTTAATAAAAGAATTGTCATAATTGAAGCAGAAGTGGACGTATCTTGAGCTTAAGTCCCTGGTAAGGGCCAAGCTTTCAAATCCTACAATTCCCATAATGCAACTTGATAGCGTCTTAAGTTCCTTGCCTAGTAAACACCCACATCTTTCAAACTTAATACCTCAGTCTATCACGCAGGCTTTCTGTTATAAATTCGTAATCTCCAAGCCTTTGCTGAGATAACCGAGATGACATCCCTACGACATCATCGGGGTTATTTTCTCAGATTTGAGCTACAGAAGACATCATACAACAGTTTTTTTTACACCCATGATAACTAAACTGAATTTAATAGGCCCTTTTCACAGCATCTATTTAGACATGTAATTGCAGGGTGAACACAGGTGTAATTGATCAAATTAATTATGGTCCTGTTCTATTTAGTGTCACAGGCATTCCAGTGAGCCAGCATGCACAATACTAAATGGAACAGCGCCATAATTACTTTTATCAATTACACCTGTGATTACCCCGCAATGACATGTCAAAATGGCTGTTGTGAAAAAAGCCTATCTGTGCCCCTTTAATAGCCTGTACATGGTGACATAACTTTTGACTGACACAGGGGTCAAAGGTCAGACTTTTCAGTGTCTCTCTAGCCCGCCTCGTGACATTCAAACATCTTCTCCCTCCCACCTCCCACAGCATAACTCTTCACCACCTTCTAAAGCTGCATGTAAAAAATGGGAGGGTCCAGGGTGACGCCACTGTGGGGATCGTTGGCGTACTCTTGAAACGACAGCGGCAGCGTCAGTGCAGTTTGCTCCTCTGGTCCCTGTGGAGCTCTAGTCCCCCTCTGCTCCTCCTCTTCCTCCTTCAGTCCTACAGGCAGCGGGTTACTGTAGATGTAGTAGATCCTGGAGTTGTCCTTTGCGGCCTCTGGTTTCCTGAAGAAGGCGAGAGGGTTGATGAAACTGGTGGACCTCTTCACTGCTTTGACCGCCACAGGGTCCGCCGGCTCGCCTCGGGTCACTGCACTCTCATACACGTGGGCTCTCTTTGACTGCCTGGTGGAGAAGTGGTGGAGAAGCACTAATTGCACTAATGACTTTAATGTAATTTTACAGTGCTTTCTACCCTATTTGAATTTAAAGTAGATATAAAGTCGAGCATTCTGCAGAAGGATTACTAGAACACTCAATATTCAAATGTCAAATTTTCTTTGGATCTTGTATTCATCAGTACACAGGCTATGATGCAATATGTTATTAAACTAGGTGCTGCACCTACGTAGAAACTTTCATGGATCCTATAAAGGTGAGAAAGCAGGCCATTCACAAGTGTTTACAGGGATCATTTATCAAAGCATATCTGATATCTGATCCTCACCTGGTGCGGTTGTAGCAGACAGTGATGCAGTACAGGCCGGTGATCGTGAGGATGCATAAGGCCAGGGCCATGATGACAATGTTAAACACTTTGAACTCTGGGTAGAAGAAAAGAAGAAGAAAGAGGTTCACTTAAAGGTACAGTGTGTAGGATTTGGTGGCATCTAGTGGTGTGGTTGCAGATTGCAACCAACTGAGTACCCCTCCGCTCACTCCTCCCTTTCCAAGACTGCGATAACGTGAGCCGCCGAGTGCAGAACCGTGGTAACGCCATTCTCCTCGCTCAGAGGCCATCCTTACCATAATAACACTACTTTAGTAGAAGCGGAAGTCAGACGGTGGCTGGTGGTGCCACGGCTTTGCACACTGCGACATTACTGCAGTTTCCCAAGCGTGTCGGAGAACTATGGTGGCCTTCAGGTAACGTAAAAATGCAAAAGGCTCTAGCTAGAGTAGTCCGTTCTCATTCCCAGGGCATTAAATACCAAGGCTTTGTCATGGCCGCCGCTTGGTACCGCCGAACAAGGCACCTTTTAGCGCTGCGAGAAAGTGCGCCGGGAGTGTGGTGTCGTAGTTTAAAGAGCGAAAGAGTCACACCGGGCGGGCAGGAGGGAAGGTGGATGGGTCCAACAAACACAAGGCTTTCATCCAGGAGGCCGCTGTTCGTGTCCCGTGCATCACGTTACAATCAGCTGTTTGTTCGTGTCCCATGTTCACAACGTTCAGTGTCATTTTCACTGTACAAACTTAGTAGTTTTAAGCCCAACCATCTTTCTTAAACCTAACTATCATGCTTTTGTTGCCTAATCCTAAAGTGACATCAAAGGTAACTATAGTGGTTTTAATGCCAAAAATAAAGTGACGCCAAGGGGTGGTAGGCTATGTGACGAGTTGGGATGACAACGTGTTGGCTAGACCCAGTGTTTGGTTTGTCCGATCTGGACTACTGTAGAAACATGGCGGAGCAACATGGCGGACTCCGTGAAGAGTACCAGCTCTCTATGTAGGTATGAAGGGCTCACTCTAAGCTAACGAAAACACAACAATTCTTATTTTCAGGTTGATTATACCCTAATGAAAACATTGTTATGAATATTTTATTCCATTTCTGTCAATAGAGTCCCTGAAATGCTACACACTGTTCCTTTAAAAGAAAACCTGAAACATCATTAATTCAGTCAAATTCCATGATGACAGTGCTGTGAAATTAAATTGAACTGATATAAAAGGGAACAACACACCAAACAGAGCTGTGTTCATCTCCTGGTCGTGTCGTCCCAGAGCTGCCGTCCCGTTCAGATGGAGGCTGTCTGCCGTCATCGCTCCGTCCTGTTGGGCTCCACTCATGTTGCTGCCATTGGATTCCAAAACATGGACTAAAGGCTGAGCTCCAACTTCTCCTCACTGGTTTCAATGGAAACCCAGGCCATGTGACTCAAACAGCTCGACTCGGTCGCTGTGGAGACACCCACTCTTTTGTCACCCTCCTCAGTTCAAGTTGGACACCCCCCCCATCTTCTCCCTCCTCTCTACTCCCCTTGTTTACTGCTCATTATTCTGCTCAGTGTTTTGGGGGGACGCCGAGGGGAGGGGAGGGAGATGTTGGGCCTTTTATACTGTTTGTAATAAGCTCTGAGTGGTGACCCAAAACCAGAGAGTTTGCTTGTGTTCAGCTTGCAAAGTGAAAATGTGTGATAGGAAGCAAAGAGGAACTCCATCACAGTTAACTTAAAGGGGAACACCACCTAATTTAAGATTTTCCAATGTGTTATGTTCGTTAGCTCAATCAATATTTGTGAACATGAGTTACTCTCTCTCTCAAAGCCAGAAGCCAGAGAAGTAAGCCTTGTGATGTCATCAAGTATAAAGACTGGAGCTGCTCCATAGACAATGAATGTGACCCACAGAATGTTTATTTTCTATTTTATACCCAAAAGAGCTTTATTCTATTGTAGTGTTGTCAGTTGTGAATCAGAAAATGTTCCCATATACTCAGATAATTTCCCTGGGTGCTCTCAGTGTCATCTATAACATCTCTCCCTATTCATTGTCTATGGGGCAGCTCCACACTTTATACCCTATGACATCACAAATTTGAGTTTTAGCCTCTAGTTATTGGATTTGGGAGAGAGTTGTTCATGTTTACTTATATTTTTTGGACAGGCTTAGACCATAAGAATAACATGTATGAATTTTGAAAATGGGCGTAGTTCCCCTTTAAATCCTCTGACGTTCGATGCATCCATGAGACGAATAAAAGAAGTCTGGCTGCCATCCGTACACATAATTAATACACACAAACAACGTTCCTATGCCATGTGCCGTCTTATAAAAACTTCATCATCTGTATCAAATTAGGGCTTCAACTAACGACTATTTTCATTATCAACATATCTGACAATTATTATTTTGATTGTTTAGTCTATAAAATGTCTGAAAATGTGAAAAGTTCCATTACAAGTTTTGAGAGTCCAATTTTACATCTATACATTGTTTGTTTTGTCCAACCAACAGTCCAAAGATGTTCAATTTACAACGACAAAAAAAGAGAGAAAAGCAGCAAGTTCTCATGTTTGAGGTGTTTAAAGTAATTAATAAATTATTTATTTTCAGCACTATATCAAATCTCATAAGTAGTCACTAAATCATCCTAATGGAGTACCTTATGATGCAGAATAACAACTTAAAACAACATTTCAATGTCACTTTTCACTTAATCTACACATGATCAGACCCAGACAGCATTCAAAACGTAAGCCTCAAATATACTTCTCCAGCTGTCGTCTTTACGCTCATCGCTGCTTGTTGTTATGTGTGTTTTGGTGACGGCAGTACAGGCAACCAGGACCGGGTCCTCGGGCCGATGCGAGAGCCAAAGCCAGCAAAAAGGCAACAAAGACAGCATTCTCCTTTCTCCTTATGCTTCACTTCACCCTGCAGCACCATGGCAGATATTATGCAATTAGTTGAGTCTAATTAAAGCAGGGTTTTGTTTCCCTGTTTGACAAGACAAGCTGCTGTAGAGAGTGAACTTGAAGAGTGACCTTTGTGTCAACCTGCTTGGAGTTCTTAGGTGGAGTTGCTACATATAGGATGATACATAGTGTGTGTTACAAGCTAAAGATAAGAGCAGGAAATTATTTGATACTCAATTTAGTTTATTATGAGAGATTAACCAGCTCTCATCCAGGTTATTTAGCTATGGTGGCCAGTACTGGAACAACTGGACACTAATCACAGTCTCAAGCTGTCTTCACAGTATTAGTTATTCAGAATATCAGGTCTACTGTATATATGCAAGTGCAGTTATTAGAGAATGCATAATGCAACTGCAAATCAGATAACTAAATGACAAGTCTTTTGCTTGTGTCTTTTATGTCTAACAATCCTCCACTAGGTGTCAGACGTTGCCTGCATGTCTGTACCTCAGTAAAGGACAGCTCTGAGGTATTTATCAGTCTGCCAGCTTGATCTTGAGTGACAGCGGTGGCCTTTATATTCCAAGTCAGCAAACAGTAAAGAAAAACAAAGACAGACAGAAACAAGCCGTGACACAGAGGCTGAGATATGTGTTTATTAGCCTCCTAAACGTCTTTAAAGCCTGTTTAATTTTCACATCCATCCCGGCTCTCTGTAGGGTTAAGCTGTTTTGATTTAGGGGGCATGTGGGTGGCATTAAGCTGGTATGGTTTATTTGAGCAGACCAGTATGTATAAACCAACTCAGTCTGTGGCAGCTATCATGGGAATGAGAATACACCAACTCAGCGTTTCTCAGTTTCACCCAAAACTAAAATATTAACTCTGCGGAGGAAATTATGATATTTATCATGATGGATAATCAGTTGCTGAAACAAACATTTACACCTTTTGTTGTTTTTTCTTTTCTTTTTCTTTTTACTTCTTGGTTTTTATTGGAGGTGTGTACTTTCCAAGAGTAATCTGATTAATTACTGTAGTATTACATAGGTTAAATGACATTTACTTACCAATAATACCCCCCGTACTAACAGAGAATACCATTTAGATGTTTGTGGTTTGACACTGTTATTCAGATTCATTTAAGTATTAAATAACACTAGAATTGATCATGGGAGTGACATCATTTTGCAATACCAGGTGATAGGTTGGAAAAAATTGGATACTTGGGTTACAAATGAGTTATTATAATCCTGAGAACAAACTGCGTATGCTTGGTTTGACTTTGACCAAAAGTGAACTGATCATTTGTTTTGGGAAAACCCCTCTTTAGTTATAAACTGACAATGCTCCATCATTTAACAGAGATTAGAGTCATCTGGTTTTGCTTTGTGCACTTCATTGAATTGTTTCCCGATCAATATAGTCAATAGTTTGAACTCTTGAAATCATTTAGAGTCCCGTCAATTTATTTTACATCCAACAGTGTTCTCCTCTCTAAAATGTTAGAGGTGGTAGAGTTGTTCAAATACATTGTTGTTTATATTTGTTGAAGTTCTCATTACATCCCGACAGCAATCAATAAATCAATTGCTCTGACAAAAAAAAAAAAAAGGATAAAATTTGGTATCTGTGGCTGTACTCTTGCTAGTTTCTCAGCATTACCGACTTTAGCTTTAAGCCCGTTTTAAATGAGCTACTTTACTCAAATAGATTTTACAGTAGTGTCCCGGCCAAGATACTGTAGCAGAACCACATAGAACATAAAACATTAAGGTTACAAAACATATAAAAACAGACTTATTATGAGCTACGTAGAGTATAAAGAGAATAGAAAAGAATCACAAAACAAAAAAGATAAAACAATAATGTAAGGTTGATAAAATGTCAGCAATAAATATACCAAAACAGAGAATATAAAAGGGAATATAATATAATCTAAATACAGTATAGTATTAAAACAAGATAATAATAATAATAATATAGAAACAGATAAAGAATAAATAAAATGGGAAATTAAATCCTAAACAGATCATTACAATGTACCCTACAGTAATATTCAACAGAAACACTGACAGCTACATCGGCCCACCTCCAGTGAGAATGGTTTTAAAATACAGTCCTGAAGTTTAATTTCATTTGAGTAGGACATGATATTATTATTATTGTTATTGTATAATTATAGCCACATCTGGCAGCTGCTGATGCAGAGTGTTTGCATCTATTAAGTATAGAGGAGGGAAAGTATTTATGCTGTTTATATAACATAAACCTTCTTGATGTGCTGCCAGTTTAAATAATCAGTGTGAGGATGCTTCAGGAAACACACTGAATATAATATTTAACGTCTGTGTTAATGCATGCTCTTACTTTCGCAGCCTATCCACAACCAGCACCTCACTTATCAGCCCAACAGACTGTTAATATCCTTCCTCATAACTCTCACTAAGTCTCTCTCATACACACCCAAGGGCCCCTTATCAGGCAGCAGCAGCATTTTGTGTTTCACATTTAGATTTTAGGCATTTTTTATCCACAGCAGCTTACAGTGACGAAGCAGGTGAGATTTCCTGTGTTGCTCAATGACTCGTGGTTATTAGACACACTGGCTCGCACCCAGCATCCTCATGATAAGTCACTGTTTCCTTCACTCGTTTCCTCGCCCACTTCCTCTTTCTTTCTCATGCGTCTGGTTATGTGTTATCTTCTGTTTGCTCCAAAATGTGAGCTTGTTTTTTTTTTTTAAAGTTGGCATCTGCTCCTATTATTTATCGGCCAAAATGAAATCAAAGTTTGGTTTCATGTAACGGCGTCACAAGGCCTCGGTCGACCATATGACTGCATTTACAGAGTGGGAGATTTTATGCTGAGGGGCTTTTCAATAGAATCCTTTATTTCATCTTTTTTTTGAGACATAAAATGCAGTCAACTCAATCAATCATCTCTCCTATAATCTTCCCCGCTCTCTCTCTGACTGGCCAGTGAATTCCTGACCATCCCTCATCGCCCTGCCTCACCCCTCCTCACCCTCCTCTCCTCCGCCTCCCCCATCTCTGTGTTTATACAGAGGCTGGTGGGGAATTAGCGTTCTGGCGCGATCCATTTGTTCTGATGTGGTTCAGCGGGAAGGTCCTGCCTTGATTTATTACACTTGTCAGTTAAACTTGGGGAGGTACATTTTAATACACAAAGGCTGGGTACCGTATGCTGGCTGTGATTTTGCATCTCTCATTTTGATTGGCTATCAGTGATCAGGCCGCAGTGACATGGTGAAAGACTCACTGCTGATGGAAGTTTATTATATACAGCAGAAGTTGAGAAAGAGAAAGATATACACACGAGGGAAATGCAAGATTATTATTATAAGGGCCCATATTGTTACGTTTACGTGATTATTTTTTTCAAATACACCCTCATGTCACGAAGTTTAATTAAAAGGATGCCAAAAGTGATCTTGTGGAAATGAAAAGTATGTCTAAACCTAATTTAAAAAAAGGTAAACTTACATAAATAGAGGAAAACAGGAATTCCTATGATTGAGATCCTTTAAACATCACACATCACTAACTACAGCTGAAACAACTAATTGATTAGCTGATCGGCAGAAAATCAATAATATGAGTCATTTCATTCATTAGTTTCCAGCCAAGTCGCACAGCAGTTTGTGAAGTAGTCAGAACATTTAATGTATTGATTCTTGTACATAGACACGAATTTCAAATTTTTTTCATGATGTCAGCACGAACTCTATTCGTATGTAACCCACGTAATTGTGAACCGGGAAGTATAGAGTGCCGAACGCCGTGTAGGGAGGAGGCTGGTGTGGGTGGTTAGGTCAAATAACTGCAGGACTTAGCCCAGAGATCAGTGTCCGCATCCTGTGTGAAACCACAAGTCAAATTAATTGTCACGTAACTTCCATACTTAAGTTACACCACTTCTGCAGTATATAGTATATATTTGAATTTAAGCCTGTTGGTCGGACAAAACAAGCAATTTAAAAGGATCATCCTGGGCTTTAGGAAATTGTGACAAACACGTTTTACTACGTATTTCAGACATTTTATAGACCAAACGATTAATCCAATAATTGAAAAAAGAAGCTTGAGAAGATCCTATTGCTAAGAGAAAGTAGAAATACAAGTCACTTATGAATCACAAAGGCTTGATTCACATCATTTATAGAGTAATTGCAAAAATATTTTTTCTTAATTAATTTGGTCTAAACATCTGATCATTATAATTGCATTGCAAATATACATTGTTAACCCACTCATGGGTGCATTCAGAGAGCCATGAGGCGCTTCAAATAATCACATTATGTACATTATGTAAATTATGGGAATTAATTTAAAGGGGACATTCTGAATATGGAAGCCTGGGCTTTTATTTCATCGGTCTGTATGAATTTTTATTCAATTTACGGTGTTTCACCGGGGTAATCCAGCCAGTATGAGTACTGGCAAGAGTACAACAATCAAGACAACTATAACATATTTAAGCTCATTTCTTGAAAATCCCTAAAACAAAGAAAACTAAACGAATATTGGCAGAACTTTTTTCTAGTTCTGAGAAAAGTCTTAAAGGCTAAATATCAGACTAAATTACTTGTTGTGGTGGATGCTGGAGTGATCTGTTCTCTTGGCAGTATGAAGTTACAAACTAATAGAGAATGTGGCGTGTTGGATTTACAGTGTCAGAGACAGGAGACGGCGAGGAGCCGTGAAAAGTCATTCTCTGCGTTTATATACGTGATTTAATGATTCCCGCGGTCATCGCTGTTCTGTCCAATTAGAATCCAACACAGGATGTCGCGGCCCCTCAGTGGACGGCTGTGAAACTCTACCAAGTTGTATCAAAAAGAGGCTCGTACATGGTGCGTGACCCATAAAACCTGCTAATGCGCTACTTCCTTGACCCTGTCTGACCCTGGACCCCCATACTGTACCACACAGGAAATGAGCTCTGGGCCAAATCAAATTCAGTTTATTTACAAATGGCGTCAAACAAACATAGTAGTTTACCAGGAAACGAGGAACACTGAGGCATATACAGATGAATACCTATAACATATAACTGTGTGTGTGTAGATAGATAGATAGATAGATAGATAGATAGATAGATAGAGAGAGAGATAGATAGATAGATAGATAGATAGATAGATAGATAGACTTTATTGATCCCAAATTGGGAAATTATTGTTACAGCAGCAGGTTATCCAGGCAATGCACAGGAACATTACATAAAATGCACATGTCAACACTAAAGAAAAAAATCTAAAAAATACAAAATATAAAGAATATTGGAATAGACTATAAATATACCTGACTACTACAACTAGCATATAAATATAGATTAATCCACTATATACATTAGCAAGTGTGCAATAACCTACTATATACTGTACATTAGCAAGTGTGCAATAACCTACTATATACATTAGGAAAGTGTGCAAGTTACAATGTTTTGTTCTTTAATAAAAAAAGAATTGAGGTAGTAAATGTGCAAATGTAGCGATGCAAAATTCAACATGTGCAAGATTATTACAGATTAAAACAGAATGGAGTTTGGTTGTGACAGAAACTATAGAGCTGAGAGTTTTCTGGTAGACAGAGGTGAGGTGTTGAAGAGAGTTATTGCTTTAGGCAGGAAAGATTTCCTCTATCGGTCCTTGTGACAGCGAAGCTGAATCAGTCTGTTGGAGAAAGAGTTTCACTGTCTATCCATTAGGTCCAGTAGTGTATACAGTTTGTGTATATGCTTGTACAAGAGTGTCCTGTGTAGCAAAGAACATTAATATAGTCAGTTTGAGCTTTATGTTCCTGAAGATTTACAGCAGAGATTTACTCTCCATTATTTATTTTCAGTTTTATAAAAAACAAGCTTTTATCAAAAACAGAATAGCTCAAATATGATCTCCTAATATCATTTAAAAGGCTCTGAAAATCTCCATTTCAATTCAGGGATTCACTGCTCCCGAGCCTGTAAGATGGTAACTCCTCAAGCTATAGGCTTAACTTATGAGGCCAGTACAAGTCGGAGAATAAGCAAAGACCTGTTGTCAGATGTGATATAGTATGTTTCTGTCCTATCTGTAAATAATTAAGAAAAGGATCCTTACATTTTGTTGTACAGCAGGTAGGTTTTAGCTGGTTTCAAAGGTCTTTGATTTGCATTAATCAGTAGGCCCATTTAAAGGCACACAGACACAGGTGTTTTCAATCATTCTGCTCATTAGATCTCTGCTCCAGCTAGGCGGAGCTATGCTAGATATAGCATTATGCCACCACACTAATGCTCACTAACAGGATAATAAAGAGGTAAGGTGTAAGAGTTGTAAACAGGCAGATAAGTGAAAACACCTGTGTGTACCGCGGGCCTTTCTCATTGGATGAAATGACTCAGTGTAGCTAATAGGAAAGGCATCAGTCCTCCTGCTGACATCATAGAGAAGTAACATCCAACTCCTCTTTTAGCTCTTTGTTTTAGTAATACGCACATTTAGTGTACTATTGGTCTTTCACATTAATTCCAAATTTCCAACAAGCTTCGATAAACACACTGTATGCCGACAAACATCAGCAGTTTTGCCAAATTAAGCTGGTTTCCACCCAATTGGCAAACTTTTGATTAAGTTGGGCTGGGAAAAATAGCGTTGGGCTCGTAGATGAAATTTGGGCTACTTTTATCAACATTTGGCGGGGTTTTGCAAATATTGTGAAAACAATATTATCAAACAAACTGTTATTTTATGGTCACAACATAGATATAAAATTCAGTTAACTTCGTTGTGTCCACTCACTCATATTATTGACTCATTTAATTTGATAAATATTTGACTGACATGAGTTGTATTCAATCGTCGTTCAGGATAACGGAGGACCTGCTTACCTTGACGTCCATCATCATTAACATTGACATGGGAAGTTGTGTATTTGTCTGACTGCACTCACCGCGTCCGGTGCCTGCTTGACACCAACTGCTACCATCATTAATTAACTACGTCTGTACGAGGGACTACCAATGCTAACGAGGGATTACCAACACTTAGTGACAAAGTGGCAGCCTGGAGAATAACACTTCTCGGTCACTGCCAAAGACATCAAGAACTCCCAGCAAGCATGCTGATGCTGCGGGAACCAACGCACGGGCATCGATCACAGGGACGTCCCACACCAACACACATGGACGTACTGAGGAGAGATGCTGGACAGTGCTGGCGAGCTAGCCAGATGTATGGTGGACCGAGACAGCTGGAAGCTCCGCTTGAACGCCCGTCTGAGGACGACCCAATGACATCAATTCCGATAGTTGTATTATCACTCTTTCCATCCACCACTATTGGTTTGGTGTTATCAGTCCTACTTGTATTAGCTATTACAGCTGCTAGGCTATTATTGTGGCTGCTTCCCCT
>CAKAKR010061533.1:22795-53902 GCA_916700685.1 Adelosebastes latens | reverse complement strand
TCAATATCATGGTCCAGGCTAGATTTTCAATGCACACTTCATCATTTTCAGAAACATTTGTTTGCAGTCTTACTCAAAGAAGAATAAAAAGTCAATATAAATGTCATATTCAGTACAAAGATAGGACTGGGGTGTGTTATCTTAAAGGCTAGAAGCAGAGGGAAACAACAAGCCTAACTGGCCTCGTTTACACACCTCATTAGCTGTAGCTATATAGCCACAATACAACAACACTCACCTGGCTTTTGTTGATTGTAAAATCACACGGTGAATTCCAGCCTTTCATTTAAGCTAGACTACACTACTGTTGGACTGGATGTACAAAATGAAACATATCTTCTCATTTGACACGCCCATGCATATTTCCAAAATTCTGACACTGTTTTCATTTCAAATTACAACATGTTAGGGGAAAAACACCTAGCTTTATCTAGTGTGCTGTCTACATAGAGTATGAGAGCACCTGTGTGTGGTAATTTATTTTCATTTGAGGATTACTTTGCTAGGAGCTGTACTTTTTGAAATATCTTTATAATCCCATGAGAGTGCCCTATCTTCTTAAACTACAACCTGCCCTTCACATCTATCACTCAAATCATGAACTATCACCAAATAAACTGTCATAACTCAATATTACTAAGCCGGATGGTTCATCCCCCACGGCTCGATGCTCAGTTTCAGCCCAGCTCCGTGCACTGTTGGCTGGGCACCAAGAGCTTGCTGCATCCCTGAGGATATCCAGGCCTAATCTTCTGCTTGCCAGTAGTAAATACAGTTTGGTAAATGGGGCTTGGAGGCTGTGTGTGGGAACTGCATGCTGGACCGAAAGCAACGCACTTGTCTTGCCGTGGGTTTTCGACATCTTCGGACCGATTCTGTGTCTGGGGTTTACTTTAAGGTTGGGACGGTCGTCTGCAGGGAATTGTTGGAAGAGGCTGGATGTCCACAAGGAGGAAATTCAGTGTTTAAACATGACAGGAGATTTGTCGCAATTAGTTGTTTTCGATGAATTTGTTGCTAAGGGGAATTAAAGGTAATTTATTGTGTGCAAAACACTGAAAGCACTGTTGCTGAGAACTATACACAGAAGAGCTGAGGAGGAATAGTAGAAAATCCTGACAAGTGCAAAATGTTCAATTTTGCACTTGTCCATGGATCCCCAGCTGTGCTGAATAGTCCAAAAGGAGGACACCAAGTCTGTCCCAAGTTTGCTTATATATGCTCTCTTATTAGCTACACGTTTATAACGTCTGCCAGTCAAAAAATGCAAGTCAGTTTCCAAAAAAGGGTAAAAAAAATGTCATGTTGCAAAACTGTATTACACAGATATATGTTTTGGGCTGAAATGTGCAAAACAGAAGCAATCACAGTGAAGGTAAACATAACATTTTGTGCAGTAGATTTACTTTGTACAGTGTAGTTCATGTAGTACATTTGTGCTTGTGCATCGTGCTGATATAGTATTTCTCATTCATGCAGTAGCATAATAATAAAAGGCCTACAGTTGGTTTGGTTCATATTCAACACAAGTCACCACTTAAGTATACAGATTTCTTAATTCATGTTATGCTATTCTGTTGTTGAAATGACGCACAATATGAGAGTAACCCATACAAACTGGAGTAAAAGTGCTCTTAGTTGCAGCTCTCCATAAAAAGTCAACAATGAGCCACCACTTCAACTCACTGACAAGTCTAAAGGATGTTTACCAGTGTGTTCGACTGTAACTTGACAACAGGCCAGAGTTTGTTTGTATATTATTTCATTCAGTGATAATTTCATCACGCCACTTGCTTTAATTTGGCCAAATGAGCAAAAACAGATAAAGTTCCCATGAACTCAGACCACCTACTGTCTCTCTCTCTGCCTCTCTACTACACAGTGGAGAAAAAAAGGGTTGCAACATCGCTTCACTTCAGCCTCAAAAACAACATTACAATATAAATATCCTGCCAGTTTAACACACTGAGGTTAAAAGTGACAAGTGACTGATGATCACAACTGTTGTGTGGTTTTGGTCAGTTGCTCAATTGTATCATTAGGTGTTTAATGAAAGGCCGGTGCCTATAGATTGCCTCAAAAATAAAACTTTTCAAAAAAACAGAAAAGAAAAAGGCATGCATGACAAAAGTTAGACTAAATCTAATACAGTTTTGATCGAGTAAAAACTAAACTAAATGTCTTTCCACAACTATTGCTATGTCAGCAGTTTCTACCTCCCTAAGTAGGGGCTAACTCTACTCACTGTCCTTTAGTATTCTGTCCGAAAGTGAGGATCAGCCAAAATGTCCTCACTTTCCAAAAATGTCCTCACTCTGAAGGTCCAAAACTCAAATTGGTCCTCATAAAGATAGCTGTACAAGTACACACACACACACACACACACACACACACACACACACACACACACACACACCTGTACACACAGAGAGAGAAGAAGTTTTCAGATCCAGACAAACTTTTCTTTTAATGAAAACAACACTGCATGTACTATGTGCTTGTACACACGTCTATTGAACACGGCATACACACACACACACGCACACACACACACACACACACACACACACACACACACACACACACTTACATATGTGTGTGTAGACCCGGCAGGGTCCCCCATGAGTCAATTCTGTTATCTGAACAAAGCCCATCAGACATCTATTTATCTTGGTATGTGTGACAAAGCAGACTGGGGAGTCTAGTTAAACAGTTTCTTCAAAACAAACTCCTTCTGCCAAGCTGCTGTTGGCCGGAGGAAGTCTGAACTGGAGAAGCTGCAGAGGGGAACGGAGGCCAACGAGACAATCTCTGGAGAAGAGAGGAGTACAGAGATAACATTAAGGAAATATTTAACTACTTTAGATATTCTCATGTGATGCCAATGCAGAAAAGGAGATGTGTGACAGAGGATGGTGATTTCCCTCTTTACTTGTCTTGTTCATAACTTTTATCTCTACACATCCTCTCCTCTCCTCTACAGGACACATTTATTGCATTTGACAGCAGTAGATTCATCCAGCCTGCCCGGGCAGGGGCAGCCTCTGTCCTTGATCATCTACCTCCTATACTGCTGTATTAACCTCTGGACGTGATAACACAGCTACTATCTGCAATCCATCAAGTCAAACCAGGTTATCCATTTTGAACGGCTCCCAGATGAGATAAGGAACTTTTGGAAAAGCAGCACTGGAAAATGTACAGCGACGGTGTCAGTCGATGGAAGAAACAATCTAAATAACATTAGTGTAGATTGTATTTAGATTAACGAGCCATTTATCATGAATCTGAAGAAAGATAAATGGGTGGTGCACTTTGTGAGGTAACATGTCGTTAGCTGAATTTCACTGTTGACCTTTCAGCAACCTGTTAAATGTCGAAGAAAGAAAAAGTGGCCACGTGAAGTTAAATACAAATTTGGCCCCATAGATTGAGACAAATGATGATATATTTTCAGAGAGAAGCAGTGCTGGCTGTATGTTAGTGTCACGCTCTTCCTTATCTTGCATAATGTGGCTGTTGCCTTTCACAATATCATAACTTGTTTTGCCTAAGTTAAATGTGGCTGCAGTGATACAAGTTGTGTATAAATAGACTTTGGAGATACTGTAAATGGGACTTTGTTAGTTTTCTTAAGCACCTTTATGCATACAAAATACATGAGTTTAGATGATAACAGTTAAACCTTTTAAATATGTGTCTTCAGCATAAGAAATGCAAGTATGAGCTTGATGAAATTACTTTTACTTACTATAAAAATACAGTTTTATCATGGTGCTTGTGTATTTTTTACATGGTTGATTAGCATAATGTGTGGTATGTCAGTATGTGCCATGTTCAGGATTATACATTAGCAGTGCATTACAGGAACACTTCTCCGCGCCCTCTCACCTCACTGTGTTGGATCAGCGTAACGTCAAACTGTGTTTGGTGACATAGCGGCAGGACTGTAGTCCATAGTAGACCACCTTTGTTGAGTCTGATGTTAAAAGGAAATTCACCATTATACTTTTAAGATCTCATCAGTCTGTAATGTTGAATGCATTACAGGTATTATATTATATTTATAGTATAAATAGCACGACATTACACAGATATTCCGCGTGTCATGAGGAAGCATTTTAGGCTTTTCGCGTGTCATTTGTACACCATGCAACAAAACTACTTTAATGTCCGCAGTTAGATTGAGGCAACAAAACCACTCAGTTAGGTTTAGGCAACAAAACCACTCAGTTAGGTTTAGGCAACAAAACCACTCAGTTAGGTATAGGCAACAAAACCACTTCACGTCACTTACAAAACAAAACGCCGATCTCGAACTGTGTTTGTTGGACACATCAACCTCTCCACCCACCCACCATAAGCAGTCTTTCTCACTTTTTATTCTACGTCACTAGCTCTGAGCATGACACAGATGTTTACTTTGCAGTCAGTACAGACTACATGGTGTACAAATGACACGCCAAAAGCAAGAAAGGCGTTCTTATTGCACACTAAATGCCTTGCACATTATCATGGACTTCATACGCCTTTTCGTGCGAACAGACACCACATTTTCAAAAAGCAACAAGTGGCATTCACAAGGCTGAATGTAGAATCCACTTCCAGTAGGTGCTGCTCCTTTAATGGCTGTCAAATACTGGCTCTATAATCAAACTCTAACTGTATTGAAGAGGATGGAGACCCCCCAACGTCTCCGTTGAAATACAAGCTACAACGGAGTCAATACACTGTTTACATAGATTGACAGGTCTGTCAAGTTTCAACACTCAGCAGAGGTCAATGCCACTTGACCCACCTAAGCTCCATTCAGGCCCCAACCTGTTGACCAATTGTGGATTTTGTGTCTTCAGTAACTGACAAAGATGAAGGTGAATGGTAGATTCTGCAGTGCCGAGACAAAAACTCTACTTTGTTTAAATGTCTATCTCTGGTTATTAGGTTATGGATCTTGAAAACACTATACACTACATCACAGAGCAACAAGTGACACACAAAAAAAGATATGGATTTCAGAAAATAGATGACAGACTGCTGGTAAAGCATCTCGAATGAAATGGAAGAATCAAGAACATCCGTTGTTCCTCAGGCTACTGGCACTGCAAACAGCAGGCCAGCCACGCCGGGTTCAGTGTACTTGTCGAAGACTGTAGTAAAGGATCCTCTGTAAAAGGATGTATTAAAGTAAAAGGGATCATTCAATCAAATCAAATTGTTTCCATATTGCCACAGTGCAGTGCAAGGATTGAAGATCAGGACCTCCAGCCTTGTCAGGCCTAAAGGCTCAAAAGAAGCTATTACAATCAGATTTAATGGCACAATTAAAAGGTTTTTCAATGTCAGCGAGGAATGTACTGTATCATAGACGGAAGGACACACTACCGCTCAGATATCCTAACCTTTACACACACTCTTTTCCTCTGTCACAAAACGGCTTCTTATTAAACAAACACGTCATTTTCACTGAGTTGTCTTTTCCTACCAGCTACTTCAGCTAGAAATCTCTTGCTGCTAGTTTTTGAAATTAAATTCACATGCAAAAAAGATCAAATTGTTACAGTAAATAGTCAACGTGATTGATAGTTTTTTGGAACAAAAAGTCATTTTGCTCCCCTGACTTTTGCCCTCTTGTTGATTAATGACTGGGTGTGAATAATGACCAGGCAAGCTGAAACCATATTTTTCTCAGATGATTGTTTCAGGGTTCCATATATGCAGTCATTATTCCTCCCTGTGCAATATCTTAATCATCTGTAAGTTATTTACTGTAGCCTATAGGTATTCCATCAATCATCACTACAGAGAGAAACCTGCCACTGAATGATGACACCTAGCAGCAGGTTAGCTTTGAAGGCTGACGCTAGTTAACATCTAGGTAGGTCTGTTGTCATTTTAACAAACAAATGAATCTGTGACTAATGCCTATCCAAGCTGAAGGAACTTTTTACTGAGTTTTTGGTCTTTCCCATTAATCATGAAAGAAATGTTCAACATAAAAGCTTTAAATCTCCTCTCTGAAGGGGGATCAATGTCTGGACTTTTTTAGTCACTTGCCAACTGCGAGTCAGTTCCCTTTTGGTTTTTCTTGGAATTTGGCATCAGGTATTTTTGACGAAAGACTAAATTCAATATCCAAGAGTTTGAATGGGCTACAGCTAGGAAAATATATTTCCGACTCACTGATGGCTCAGAGACATCCAAATTGGAAATGATGCATGGATCTGTCAACCAAGCACCAAATCTATCCTGACCATTAACCTGAAATCCTATATTTTAATGGAAGCATGTGGATAGTCTATTTAGTCAGTCTCATATTGTTTATTAGGGGCCAGTCACTTGTTCTGTTCAGTGGTTCAGTTATCTTTCCATCTGCGAAAAAAGGACTACATGTCTATTTTTAAGTGCTCATAAAATGATATCCTCTGTTATCCAGCCAAGAAAACAGATTTTGGCAGCAATACCAAAAAATGATGAACACATGATTCATCATGGAGTCAGATGGCTTTTCTCAGCACTGCAGGGAGCTTCACCTCATCTTGTATTTGGAGCTACATATAAGCATTGCTTGTTTTATCAGGTTTTATATCTGTAACAGTATGCAATAGTACTAAAACATTATGTCCGATTCAACTCAAAGTGACCTCTCAAATGTTTAACAAGAGTCTATAGCCATTCTGCTGGAGCATCTCTGTGAAGCTGTACTTTGGCGCAGAGTTAGCAGACAAACTTCATGCTCACAGTGACAATGCTAACATGCTAATGTTAAGCAAGTTTAATGTTTACCATGTTCACCATCTGAGGTTAGCATGTTAGCATGCTAACATTTGCTAATTAGCACACTGCCTTTGCTGACGCGAATGTCATTAGTTTTGAAGGTATTTGGTCATAAACCAAAGATAAAAAAGTTAAGTATGTAGGTATTACAATTTACCCTGACGGGGGCATGAATAACTGTGTGGCAATCCATACAATAGTTTTCAAGAAATTTTACCCCAAACTACAAAGTCAACCTCATGGTGGCGCTAGAGAAAAAGTCAGCAGATCACCAAAGTCAGTAGGATTCATCCTCTGGGCACCATGAACATCTGCACCAAATTTCATGGCAATCCATCTAATAATTATTGAAATATTTCAGTCTGGACCAAAGTGGTGAACCAACCAACCGAGCCGAGTCACGTACATTTTTAACTGGATCTTTTCTTTTCTATTGATGAATCACAAAGTCTGCTGACTTTGCTAATAAACTTAAGTTTTCAAATTTAGTTTTTCAATGCTTTTAGTCTCATTCCATTCACTTTCATTGTAGTGAGTCAGCAGCAGGAACAGAGCTCTTGAAATCAATCAATAAGACAGAAATTGCATGACATATTTGAGGGGAAAGTAGGAAAATATGTTGTGTTTTGCGATTAGAATGAACTGGTCCTTTAATTTAATTTCCTGTACTTTAAATAATTAATGCAATACATGCATAACTTTTTTCAAACCCTGCATACTGTAAGTTGTCAACATCACTGACACTTGTATTGGTTTGCAGCAGAGAACATGGAGCTACTGCATCTGAAGCAATTTGTCAGTTTGTGTGTTTGGAAAACAACAGAACTTTATAAGATCCAGACCTCGCTGCAATCTTGGAGACTTTCCACCATCAGCCTCTGGAGAGGATGCACGGTGACCAACCATCTGATGAATATCAAATGAAGATGATTCAGCATGACATGTTTATTAAGAGCTACAGTGGAAATCTAAGCCAAGAATGTATGCTATTATATAAAAGATGTTTTTCCAAAGTTAAAGACCAGATTTTGATTGAGTAAGTAAAACAGTAAATCTCGGCTGCACCGTATTACAGGCTCAATCTGCCATACATTTCTAATCTATGAGTAAAGGAACTAGCTAAATCTTGATGTCAGATGCTAAATCCCACTGATTTATGTTGGCAATTGCAAACACTACTATGCCTCTGTTGGTTTTCTCACCATGTTGCCCAAATCCTTGTCTCTGGGAACTACATAGTTGATCTGGGAGTGCCTACATGACAAATAAAGATGACCCAGGACGCATGTATACATAGCTCTCTGGGAAAAAGATGTCACCAGACGCTCCGGGGGAATCGTGCATGTGTGGGACGCAGGAGCTGTTCCCAAAAATAGATACAGACCTCTTGTACGGAGATGGTTAAAGGAATGCAACTCCCCCCCTCCTGAACTTGTTTTCACAGGATGGACACGGGAAAGAGGCAAGGATCAACCACATTCAACCTCATCATTCAAATTTGGGAATAGTATTCAGGCTTCATCCCTGGAGAGGCAAAGTATCTTGGCTTTTGCCTCCAAGCAATCAAACTGGCAACACAGTGTTTCACAAAATGCATTGATCAGTCAAGAAAGGATGAAATACAAACAGGCTTAATGCTGAAATGTTGAATAACAAAGTGAAGAGAAGAATGTATATCTGCATGTTCTTTTTTCATAAACTAACAAGCCAAAAATATGACAGTCAAACATAATGCACTGACACATATTTAATAGAATATATTGCTAATATTACATGTTTTACCCCAGACATTACAAATCATATATATCAGGTGTTTATTCATTTCTGTAACCTATGAAAACTGGCACTTAAATATAAGATAATCCATGACAGTGAATATTTTGTTATTTTAAAGGTGCAGTGTGTGCGATTTGGCGGCATCTAGCAGTGAGGTTGCAGATTGCAACCAACTGAAACTTTTTCCGTGTGCCAAGCGTGTAGGAGAACTGTGGTTTCCGACGCGAAAACATGAACGACCCTATCTAGAGCCAGTGTTTGGTTTGTCCATTATGGGCTACTGTAGAAACATGGCGGCCTGCTCCTTGAAGAGGACCTGCTCCATATGTAGATATAAACGGCTCATTCTAAGGTAACGAAAACACAACGATTATCTTATTGTAAGGTAATTATAGACTAAAGAAAACATACTTATTAATTAGGACTGTCAAAGTTGATGCGATAACATGTTAACGCAATTAACGTTTTAACGCCACTGATTTCGTTTAACGCATTAATGCAACTTGCGATTTTTGGGTTGTAGCGGGCTCAGTTTTAAAGATAGAGTGAAGATACCGGCATCATATAAAATTAGAAAAACCTAAGGAATCCATTGGTACCATGTCATACTCATGCTAAATTTGGGTAAGGAAAAACTGGTATGGCCATTTTCAAAGGGGTCCATTGACCTCTGACCTCAAGATATGTGAATGTAAATGGGTTCTATGGGTACCCACGAGTCTCCCCTTTACAGACATGCCCACTTTATGATAATCAAGTGATAATAAATAGTCAAGTCAGCACACTGACACACTGACAGCTGTTGTTGCCTGTTGGGCTGCAGTTTGCCATGTTATGATGTGAGCATATTTTTTATGCTAAATGCAGTACCTGTGAGGGTTTCTGGACAATATGTATTTTTTTTGTGTTGTTAATTGATTTCCAGTAATAAATACATGCATTTGCGATTAATCGCGATTAACTATGGACAATCATGCAATTAATCGTGATTCAATATTTTAATCGATTGACAGCCCTATTATTAATACTATATTCCATTTCAGATAATAGATCCTTTAAATGTTAGACTCTGTTCCTTTAATTTATTGGTTAAAATTGCATAATTATCGCGTTGTAATGCTTATGTGAGCAAGGACCATTTTTTAAAACCACTGATGGCCTGTTCAAGGAAGTTTGGACATCTGAGACTTGAGAGTCAACTTCAACAAAGCATTACAAATTATGTTGTAATGTAATTGAAAAATTGAAATTGAAAATTGAAAAGTAAGATAATGTGATTTTGGCTGTTTATTGAATGAAATGTTGACTGTGAAAAATTAAAAAAGGATGTTAAAGCAAGGGTCCAAGTGCATTGACTACAAGCTGACATATATCATTTTGACAAAAGATAAATCTAGACAGCAAAATGTTCATTGTAACAGTAGATAAGCCTTGTCAAGGTTTTCATTTCTCGACAAGTTAATTGTTAAAGATTTAAACTGAAATGAATGGAACCCATCAGCTGCCTTGAAACTAATGGTCTGCTTTGAAAAATGTTTAGCGGTAGTATAAAGTATACACAATTTGTAGTAAATGGGCTTAAACATGCTAAACCACCAGTGTGTTGCTTTAAGAGTTTGGCCTAAACACCTCATAAATAAAGATTGTCTATGACCCCCATGTACAGATATGACCTCAGTGCTGCATTCACTGAATTCAGCTGTGAACATCAACAACATGAACAACACATGACACAGCGGCACAGAAGTGATTGTCGTAAATTCTGCTTCTATTGTACCAGAGTAAACAATGCACAGCTCCATCAACCTAAACAGGGGATTTTTCAAATAGTTCCTGTCTGATGCTGCCTGTCTTTTCCCTCGCAGTCCGGTAGGCTGCTCTTAAAGACGCGGACAGTTTCGGTCCGGGCTGCCAACCCAAACAGTGTAATCACATACTCTGCGGCTCATGGTACAGTGAGCGCACTCGTCCAAGCGTGGAGAGAGGGGAGGGAGGTATTAGGTTCTCTTCCCCAGAGATCAGACACACCGGAGGCGCTCTGCTTGTAAGGCGTCCACCAGCTGTACAGGGCTGGTGGTGCGATGGAGCTCCTTCACTGCTGAGGTCCTGCTGATGACTGAAACACTGAGGGGGGGCCTCGCTGAGAGGATTGGTTCTTAAGTTCACTTATTTATTTAATTAGATTAATTCCAAAATTAGATATCCACCATTTTGGCCAGCACAGAGCTCAGTATGTATTATTGTATCATATCAATTAAATATGTGCAGTGATGGAACAAATACCCATGTTGATCCACATCTGGATCTGTTTGTATTATAACAAACAGGTTGTTTAATGTCTCTTTTATTCAGAAGTCTTTACTGTAGTTAAGTTGAATGTTAAAATGTATTTCTACATTGTCTCTTTTACATTTTTTGGTGACTTTTCAGGGTTTTGTTTTTTTATTTTTTATAATGGATGTATAGAAAAATACCTATTTGAAATAGTAGGAAAGGCAGTTGCTGGTGACGTGCAACAAACTTCCAGTGTGAAAGCTGAAACTTGCAGGGATGCTTTTGATTTTTGGCGTTATGGGGAAAAATTGGCTTGATAAGCTGAAGATGTTTTGTTTTTTTACAACCACAGATAATGCAAATGTAAATAATATTATGTATTAATAGATATTGTATTTGCATTCTCAGCCTTACATACCACATGTGTCCATTATTAACAGTGGTGGAGGCCATAGTTCAAGTCCACTTATACAGTATCCGACATGGGAACGCCCGCTTTTAACTTGATGGTTGATTTGATACAATGCAGAAATATATTATATTTGGCCGATGATGACGAATTACGCTGTCAGCTGGTGTAAGTGAAGATGTCATATCATCTCCTATTGATTTATGGATATTTTTCTCAGTAAAAAAAAAAAAGAAATCCTTTAGGACATGAAGAACACAACAGTTGTACTGTCACATCCATACACAATCATTCACTCAGTTATGATTTATCATTTTCATCATTAACAAGGTGACCTAAAGCTTTTGTAGGGACAGTTTTATCAGGAACATGCGTGTTTCACTGCTCTGAACGTTTCTAATCATCACAGAGCTTTAACAAGGCACTTCTGATAAGCCCTTTATACATCAGTGTTATTGTTATCATACTGCTTTTTGAGTGCTTCATCGGATCGCAATCAGAGATGATGAATTACTGCAGCCTCAGTACATATTTGTCTTCATGGAGGATTTAGCACCAATCTGAATCTTCACTGGGATGATGATGCTGAAATATGAACCAATGTTTGCTGAGGGCTGGTATTATAATTGCTTCTATACTAAACATACATTTTCTATTATTATTAATATTATTAAAGGTTCTCTTTACAATATTCAATACTCTGTACTTTGTTGACTTTGTTTGCGCATGTGAGCATGCCCCACTGGTTATATCTCACGGCTGCTGCTCTGCAATACTCTCATACAGTGGTTAACGCTGATAACACTGTCCCGACTGACGGCGTCGTCGCAGTGGCATAGTACCCACCCTCCGGTTCCCCCCCAGGTTAACACTGTTAGCTCTGTCAGCACTGTCACTGTTGTTTTCACTGTTAGTGCTGTCAGCACCGTTAGCTACGAGCCGCCGGCTCAGCCGCCGCCATGTTGAGAGCTGTGTGGAACTAATATAAATGCTCCCAATCTCGCATTTAGCACCTTTAAATAGTAGTTATTACACAGCTTTGATGAGTAGTTGATTCTGATTGGTCAATCACAGCATTCTACGGTCTGTTATTTCTTAATAGCAGACCGTTGCTATGTATAGCAGACCGTTGCTATGTATAACAGACCGTTGCTATGGGCTCAGTTCTGATGTCAGGCTCTGGAAGACCGTTTTTGTGTCAAATTATTGATTTCTTAAGTAAGTAGCCTTGTAATAAGTGGGATAACGTACAACTGTTGTGAAATAAACCTCTTACTGTAAGGGCGATGAGGCGCCCTGTTAGGCTCTCTGTACATTATCCCTTACTTATTATTATTATTTTAAAAAAAGACAGATTCATCATATCACACATATTTTAGTGTATAGCATCAGCAGTGGTGGAAGAATGCCTACTCAGATCCTTCACTTGGTTATGTTCTGGTTAACAAAACGTGGACCCAAAAGCAGCACACAACTTGAAGTTGTAACAAAAAAGAGAATTTATTCTAATAATAATTGTACGGTGGACAGAGCTGGGGGTCCTCAGAGTCCGACGTGGCCGTGATAAAGACTAATAGTCTTAAAGGAAGCGAGGGGGAATGGGGTTCCAGGGAACCTCCAGATGGTGAGTCGAGTCCACGAGTGTTCCGAGGAGGAAGAGTGGCGTCGAAGAGCGAGCAGGCAGGTGGGTAACTAAGGGAATGGATCCGAGGTGAGTAAGGACGCCGTGGAGGAATGAGCAGGCAGGTTAGTTGCAGGGAGCGGAGGCAGCTGACAGGTAAGTAGACCTTGGACAAAAGGACAAAAAAACTAGATGAGTACAAAAGGTACAAGGTGAGCAGAGACAAAGTAAAAAAACAGCTAAGCAAGGTAAGTGAGCCTGAATACGTTACTACCACGGTGGGTGATGGAACGATCTGGCGATGAATGGCAGGAAGACCGGAGTTGATATACTGCAGAGTGTGTCTTGATTGAATGATTGATGTCAGCTGCTCCAGCAGCAACCGCCCAGGAGAAGGAGGAGGAGAAGGCCACACCTCCTTACACACGGACAAACTAGACAGACAGGGTAAAACACACAGGAGACACAAGGACAGGGAAACAGAGGAAACACAGGGACAACTAGACTGCCAGGTGACATCATGACACACTTAAGTAAAAGAACAGAACTTTTATCAGTGAGATGTGCTTTCCTGTAGTATTAGAGCTACAGTAGCCTACTTAGTATCAGAAGTAAAAGTACTCATGCAGAATTGCTTCTGTCAGCATTTTAACGATGAAGCCAAATGACGTGGACCTAATTTGAACTACTTTATATACTGTTGAGTTGTTTAAACCCTAATAAAGCATCACATATTAATCATAAACTGAGTTACTTTCCACCTTTGAGCACCAATTCATAATATAACTTGTGATTTGAGGATACCAGTATATATCCAAGTGTATGAGTTCCTACTGTAAACTTTTATAAGCTGATTATTCCTGCCATCTGGCCTACAGCCACATTATCATTCTGCACGTAATTGTAAACAGCGTGCACGGCGACACGGAGGAGAGGCTGTCGGAGGTCAAAGACTGAAGCCAGGCTACTTTGCCAAGATGTTAAACAACAAGCTTAATGTGGCTACAGAAATGCTTTATGACTGTAATTGTTTAAGTGGGAGAAATACTAAGTATACAGTACATAAGAGCACTTGGCTTGTGTTATTACTAAATGGGTTCTGCACATTAAACAGATTTATCTGCGGTTGATGTAATCATAAATTTGCAGCCTGAGCTGCGGTGGTTTGGTTTTGGCCATCTCCTTTCACACTTCACTGAAACAACAAGTGCAGAGCTGCTGCAGACCCAAATGATGACTAACTCCACTTAGAGGATTTGTTATGAAAAGCGAAGGTCAAACGCAGGGTTGTTAAGGCTAAATTCCACCACGGGTTCATAGCTGGACGTCATATTTGAAAATAAAGATCAGGCATGAATCCATGTCACTGTATACAATATGAAAGGAGACGAGGAGAGCGTCTATAAAATGTGTCTCAGCCTCGTACAAATGGCTCTAGATAGACGGAAGGGATGACGGAACATGATAAATTCTGGACAAGTGAGCAACCGCATGGATCCTCACCTCTCCTGAATACAATGAGGCCTACACAAGCAGGTTCGGGCGAACATAAAACAGAAGTGACCCTCTGCCTTTAAGGGCCTCACTCCCACCACATCTTTCAGACGCGCTCGCACTGGGAAAACAAGGACTCTCTGAGAGGCCGGTCAGAGCACACCTCAGAAGTGCGAAGCGTTACTCCAAACATTTTTTCAGCGCCGTGCTGAACGCCGTGATCAGCTTGTCAACGTGGAGACCCGGAGCTGTGTTAGCTTTACCCCACCTCCCCCTCGGTCAAAGTTGTGAACCCAATGAGAGTTTATTATTTCTACTCAATTAGAGCTTAATCTGATACTCCGAAGGGCCCGTTCTTAGCTCCACACCTAAATAGGAAAATGGCTTCAATTCGGGCAAAGTGGCTCATTAATTACTTGCATATCACTGTAATTGAGGATGGCAATAGAGGGACAGTTGGTTATAAGTCCTCGTCAGGGAATAAACATCCACTAGGTGGGTCGCTGCAGAAACATGTTGTCTCCATAGAAACAATTGCATGAATAATAATCTCTGAAGTGTTGTGGAAGTGGAGAACATCTTGAAGCCCTCCAGAAGTGCACCGTTCCCATAAGGCCTTTAACATCTTGTATTCGTCATCGGAGGAAAGCAACACGACCATTAACTATCATGGTATTTGGTCATAAGGTATTGATTTCGCCGTGCTCTGCAGTCTTTTGTGTTTAAAACACAAAACCACGATGACAGAAAAATGGAAACCAGACGAGCTCCTTGCACAGTTGGCACTTTAAAGCTTACATAAACCGTTTGGGCGCTGCTAATAAATTGAGCAGCAGTGAATATTGTAGAGGTGTAACTGTGATCTTGGGGTCCTCAGAGAAAACAATTACTGAAGCCGAAGCCTTGATAGAAGCTGGATATAAAGCTGAAGTTACACACCCTCTGAATAAATACTTGGGCTAATTAAAATGCAACTCATCCTAACAGATGGTTAATGAGCTGTTGGGAGACATTTAAACAAGCAGCTGGTTCTGGTGCCGGTCTCAACAGCCCGGTCTCATTCTCGGGGCATCAAATAACAAATACCCTCTGCATATGATACCACACACAAGACGCCCTTTAATGTCTGTATAAGACGCACCAGGCTTTTAAGTAACTACAATGTAAATCTATCCGCGGCACGATGAGACGCTCAGAGCAAGTGCACCGAAAGAGTGGTGACGTAGTTTAAAGATGGATAAAGTCAAATAAACACAGGATTTTCACCCAGGGAACCGCTGTTCCGTGTCCCGTGTGAAACCAAAACGCAACGTGGAGTTATTTTGAGTTACGTTATGTAACTTAATTTTACCCAAACCACGATATTTTCCTAAACCTAACCAAGTGTTTTTGTTTGAATTCACAACGTTAACCAACGGGTTCACTGCGAGTGTATTGGAGCAACATAGTCTGACGCGTAGGGCTACCCAATGCGTTAGAAAGTGATGCCAAGAGGTCCTGACCGAACATATGTGACGAGTTGGGAATGAGAACGGGTTGGTCCCAACCTTGAAACCTGGGTAAAGTGTACTCAAGAGTTTTATAATGACTTTTATTACGACAAGCTTCTTTCTTGAAGGGATATTAAAATGTTCAAATACCTGATAAGATGGTTCCAAATGATCCTAAACATCATGGTTTATATACTCAATCTTTTTGTCTGACGTCGACCCCACAGCCCAATCAGATGAGCTCAAGTTCCCTTTATCATCCATCCGTCACGTTCCAAATGTGTTTTTTTCAATTAATTTTAAAGTGTTTGTCACAAAATGAATACTATTACTTATACAAAAGTGGATACTGTTACAATATTTTATTATGATATAATTGATTGATGATTTTGCATATGTACTTCTACCACTCGCAGTGGCAGATGGACATTTTAATATAGCCATTCATTTTAGCTATTTGAACTGTTTATCCATTACTTTTAGCTAACGATTAACTGTTAATCTGTTACTTTCAGCTAACTACTTCAACTATTTAGAAATGACTTACTAGCTAATTATGGACCTTTTTCACAGCACACATTTTAACTTGTCATAGTAGGAAAAGCACATGTGAAATTGATAACATTAAAGATGGCTCAGTTCCCTCAAGTGTCACATTATTCCAGTAAGCCAGCATGCACAGCAGGGCCAGCCATAAGTGGAGCGCAGCTATCATTAATGTTATTGAATACACCTGTGCTTTTCCTGCTATGACATGTCAAAATGTCTGCTGTGAAAAAGGTCTATTTCAAGTTCTGTGCTCACTTGCTAGCTAGGTTTCACGCACACTGTGACTCTGGTCAATTGAAGGTGTGCACTGTGGAGGCATCTTATCACAGCTGCTATACTGATCATTGTGATCCTCTTTAACACAAAGGCGGATATAGATGTTTCTATTGTTTTTTGTTTTTTTTGGCAACACTTCATTTTACAGGTCCGCAAATTTCATGGTAATTAGGTGATAATTAGTGAGTAACCTATTTGAAATTTCTTTGGAATTACTGTCAAATTACCCCAATATTTACCTCAAAATTGTTTGAAAATTCCTTAATATAAACATGGTTTAATAATTACATGCTAAAATAGCATATAATGGTTAAAATAGGGCCCTTATTGAGAAGCGGCTGCTCTTCATCGGAGGTGGAAAACCAAAACTAATAGGAGACACTTCTGATCAGCACAAATCTCACCATTGTGTGACTTATTGTCTACACAAATGTAACCTGGTAGCTAATGTCATGATTCAGGGAGTTTCTATAGAAATTTCAAAGAAGTTATTTGCTAATAAATTAAATGTATTATTATATTATTAAATGTATTATATAAATTACCAGCTATTGGGAAATAGCGGAATATAATTATTAAATAATGTTTATAATAAAGTAATTTTTGATACAATTTGAGGTAAATATTGGGGTAATTTGGCAGTAATTCCAAAGGTTACTAGTTAATTATCACCTAATTACCAGGAAATCTGTGGACCTGTTAAATGAAGTGTTACCCTTTTTTTTCAAATTAGGTGAGCTACTCCACAATCTTTCCACATGCCCCCTGACAACTGCAGAAGTACACTATGGGGGTACATGTATCCCTCGTTCATTCTACCATTCAGGTGTTTCGGCCAAAAATCCTAAATTAAGTCAAACACAGACGTCAGACTAAAAAAAGACCAGTCCAGTGAGCTTTCTAAACATGACCGTTCGATCCAAAGTGTAAACCTAAGCTGTACGTTGATATGATCTTGGATCTAAGGGGATGGAGGTGTGCAGACAGTTAATGTCTAAGCACTGAGATGCAGATATGTTGTACATGCAGTCCGCGGGACAGGAGTATGAGGGTGTGAGGGTAGATTAGTTTCCATTTACCTAACGTCAGCCTGTACACCATTAGCATGGCCAAACAGTCATACAAACGTAGACAGACAATAGATGCATTGATAGAAGGAGCACCCCATGGGAAACTTGGGTGGCCTCTGAAGATGCCTGTAAAGGGGTCAGGGTGGAGCTTTAGATGGGAGGTCCTTGTGCTCTGCTCTCTCTCTTTATCTTATTTCCTTGATTTTGGCTTGTGAACATACAGTATAAAGTTGCAGTGACATACTTTTTTGCCTTTTTAAATTTGCGTCACAGGATTACACGTTATCAAAATATTGCTGAGAGAAATTGATTTAGACATTGAAATAAGCCACTGGGCTTCTCTTATTGCCACGGTTGAGTTTCCTGCAGTGTTAACTATACTAGATAAACCCGCCTCAGTGTTTGTCCTACCTACCTCATTCTACTGAAAACAGGCCACACACATACCCGAACACACGCACACACAAATCCAATCACGCTAGCATGAAAACACACACAGGGTCCCTTACACCAACATGTACACTTACATCCTAACCGAGACCCTCGTGAATTCAAACGCAAACACACCCAGAAGAGCCTGCGTGACTGCAGTAATGAAATAAAACATCCCGCGGATCACAGTGGTCCACAAGTATTAATTTGATTGAGTCGATAAACATTTTTAGGTTCTGAATGAGGACCCAGCGGACCCCGCTTCGGAGGACGGTTGCTCTGGAGAGCCAGTTGGTTTCCATCTCACTCTTTTTCAGGATGCGATCTACATTCAACACGCTGCGCTCCGACTCCTTGCGAGCGAAGATCAAATTTTGAGGTTGCTGGGTTTTTCTTTTGTTGCTCTTTTCAAATACCAGTCCTCCTGTAAGTAGAACATTACCCAGAGACCTCCTCTTCAACTTACGGGATACGGTGTCATGATGTTTCTGCCCTTTTGATAAATGACTGTCTGGAGCAGGTTCCCTCTCTGCAGTCTGTCCTCTTGATTACTGCCCAAATGCTCAGCAGCTGGCTATCAACAGTTCTGCTCTACAGAAATCCCCTGTAAATCTTTTTTTTCTTGGTTAATTATTGCAAAAGTCTGACCAAAATGTGCATATTTTCATCTCAACAGCTTGGTGTTTCGACACTCCTAAAGAGAGGTTTGGCAGACATCTTTGTTTGTGCTCAATAAACATCCAGACAAGAACCGGGACAAGATACCAGAAACAAATTTGCTAAGTCTGATTGGGTTCCTGTAATAGGACACTTAGAACATTTGGGTCTCCCTTTAGAAATGAGGAAAGTTGCAAAGTTAAACCAACATCTTTGGATGTCTGTATTTAAACTTTTAGATACAAACAATTAATAACATACCAAAAGTTATTTTGTGGTGATGCATTTGAATATTTAGTATACCCACTTTCTCTCAGCTTCATTTCTCCTCAATTCTTGTTGAGTAACATTTCTTCCCTTTGCCCTCAATCCCTCGCGCTTCACATTCACATAAAACACAGTGTCCCAATTCAAAACTTCTGTGAAGGGACAATTCATCCCTTCCTTCTCCTTCAAAACACAGATTGTTAGCAGTACAGAGCAGGGCAGTGATGAAACATTAAAGAGGACCTATAATGCTTTTGTGTCTTTTCCCTTTCCTTTAGTGTGTTATATGTTTTTTTGTGCATGTAAAAGGTCTGCAAAGTTACAAAGCCCAAAGTCCACGCCAGAGGGAGTTACTCACTGAAACACTGCTCCTGATCTGCCTGAAACGCCTTGCTTGAAGTCCTGCCTTTTCGTTTGTAACGTGGTGATGTCACCAAGTAACACACTTTGCCTAGCGGATAGTTTCGCACGCCTTCAAACAAAGCTAGTTAGAGTGGAGCTGGAGCAGAGTCCGAAGAGTTTGGTTCTGTTGACCAGTCATAACAGAGTGGGCTTTTTGGGAGAGGGGGAGGGCAGGAGCTCAAACAGAGCGTTTCAGACAGAGGGTGAAAAGAGGTGCTGCAGTACAGCCGGTATGAGAAAAGTAAAGCGTTTTTTGAACATTAAATCATGTAAACATGTTCTAGTAGAAACCTAAAATACGAGTATGCACACGAATATAAGCATAATAGGTCCTCTTTAAAGAAGAAAGAAAAAAAATGATGGCCCTCCACACCCTCATCGTCCGTCTGTACTTCTGGTCTTCATTGAAGTGACATCCCATTCTGAGCTGCTCCCAAGTGCTGCTGATCATTTGTTCAGATGCTTTTAAAAACAAACTGTTTCATTCCACTCAGTTTTGAGCCATCTGTTCATTTTTGTTTGTCGTGAAGCCTCACATTTTTTTATTCTTTAACCATAAATCACTTTATATCAAAGCTAAATATGATGGTCTGGTCACAGCCACTTTAATGTCCTGTTAAGCAAATCGTTGCTGTTTTCAGGTGAGGTTTGTTTACAACAGTATCCAGTATCCTCTTTATCCGTTTTTCTGGTGTTTAATGTCATTATGTGAATAAGGCTCTTATTAGTAAGTCTAATTTGCTTAATTTTCAGTTAAGGTTTGGTAAGCATCCTTCACTACAAACAGCACACTGTTAGAAGTTCTACAGTTTGATTTAGCGCTACAGAAAGCCTCTGCACCTGCTGTGCAGCAGAAAAGGAAAAAAACATCCAGACTGTGACAAACCAAACAGAGTTCAATCTACAGTTGAGTGAGTGAGAGAGAGTTGAGCGCCAAAAACCATAAACACTCGACCACAAGCATCACAGAGGGGAGCAGCCTTCACCACAACACAGCGCTCTGTGGCAGACAAGATCAGATCTATTCCATAAATCAGTCGAGGTGGAGCTCTATGTCTGCCCAGAGTAAATAGACAAATCTGAACTCTAGGGTGTTTTAACGCTCTGAATTATTTGGTTTACAGTCACGGCTCCAGCTAATGTAAAACTCACAGATTGTAATCTTATGTTGGTGTATGGTTAATGTGGATCTATCCCACAGATCAGTCATCTGCTTTTTTCTCTGTATCAAAGAGCAGAGACTGTTATAAGGACGCTGCACTTCAGGAAGTGTATTTTTGTGATGGAGGCGATGATGACTCTATGTTATGGTTATCATAGACTGAGAAAATAATTATAAAACAGTACCTCACTTTCTGGTATTGATCAAAACGTGATCCATTTCAGCCTGGCATAGATTTTTCTCTTTTACTTTGGTGGAACATTTGTGCATTTAGATTCAAAACATTGGGACACATTCCTTAAAAAGTAGGGCAGTCAATCGATTTAAATATTTAATCGCGATTAATCGCATGATTGTCCATAGTTAATCACAATTATTGGCAAATTAATCGCACATTTTTTATCTGTTAAAAATGTATCTTAAAGGGAGATTTGTCAAGTATTTAATATTCTTATCAACATGGGAGTGAGCAAACATGCTTGCTTTATGCAAATGTATGTATATTTATTATTAGAAATCAAATAACAACACAAAACAATGACTAATATTGTCCAGAAACCCTCACAGGTACTGCATTTAGCATAAAACATATACTCAAATCTTAACATGGCAAACTCAAGCCCAACAGACAACAACAGCCGTCAGCGTGTCAGTGTGCTGACTTGACTATGACTTGCCCCAAAACTGCATGTGATTATCATAAAGTGGGCATGTCTGTAAAGGGGAGACTCATGGGTACCCATAGAACCCATTTTCCGGTCAAGGGACCCCTTTGAAAATGGCCATGAAAGTTTTTCTTCGTCAAAATTTAGTGTAAGTTTAAAGCTTTATTTAACCTCCTTGGTTGGTACCAATGAATCCATTATGTTTTTTCTAATTTCATATGATACCAGTATCTTCTCTCTAGCTTCAAAACTGAACCCGCTACAAAAAGAAGTTGCGTTAACGCATTATTATCGAGTTAACTTTGACAGCCTTATTAACAATAAATGACATTAAAGCATTTTTTAATTGGGGGGATGGTTTTATAATCTCCTGTTATATCATATGGTGCGGTCAAGGTGAATCATTTATAAATGTAAATGAGTTTCAGGATGTTTCAGTTCTTTAAATGTTTCAGCCAATAAAAGAAGCTGGGGGATAATCAGAGCTCTGAATTACTTAATAGCAGCATTATAGTCAGTTAGCAGCCTTTCCTAAGACTTTAATCTCCTTTCTACCATTTAAATCTACTACTCTACATTTGTTTTTTGTCCAGGACACTTTGAAAAGACCCAAGAAACGCTATCTGACATCCATCAGATGCTATAAATCATCATAAATGGGATCGTTGCCTTCTAAAGAGAAACAGGTTTTCGTGGCTCAATCGCTTCCATATGAGATATAATTCACACACACACACACACATGCCAACGCACGAGTATGTGCACAACACTACACATCCGTTACAGCCTAACCTGAACCACAAACTTACACACTCAATCATGTACAAGGCACACACACACATGGCAGACATTGCCATTGTGTGGCGTGCACTCAGACCTGGCTGCCGTTCAGATTGAAGTCAGCGGTCTGATTTTGTCAGATGATGGATCGCTGGATGGACATGCTTCATCAAACTGTCCACGTCTCTGTTTGAATCAAATGTTTGCATTCATTATCCATTCATCAGCTCACAGAGTGGTCTAACAGGAATCTGACATCTATCTCGGTCAAATCTCTCGTTGCGTTACTTATTTCATTAAATTAGAGAGATATTAACTGTTTTGGATATAGTTACTTAAATGTTTTCTAAGCCCTCAGAATAGTAGGTTTTGGCATGATCCTCTGCTACAGTATGTTTAAATTATGTTCAGCTTAAAGTCTGCTGTTTGTAGCTTGGAGGGGAACACTTGGCCCAGAATTTTATTAAATCATGTTCTGGCGAACATCTTGATCAACAAAGAAATTAATGTTTTCTTATCTGTTTTCCGCAGAGAATAATAATTTATAGTGAGCTGATAGATCTGTTGTATTATGAAACGTGGATATATACATTCACATGCAGGCGTGTGTCAGGTATTTGGCTGATATTCACTTGTTTCTGTCTATATTGAAACTTAATCCATGCTTTAGACTGGCGCTGAATGCATGTTGGCTAATCTTTTCTTTAGGAAGACTCCCCAGGAGTTTCCACAAAGACTTAATATTGCTGCAATAAGAAGCTTAAGTGTAGGCAACACGGACAAACTGAATCTATAATGCAATATTAAAGTAACATATAGTAAATACATGGGATAAAAACACAATAAAGACATGCAGCTTCATATGAGCCAGCAAACCAAATAAGCACCTTTAAGTGCTCTGTCTGGTATGTCTTCATTACAACAATAACTCACTAGTACATCCCACACATTCCCATGAGCACCTCTTCTCTGCATAGCGATAGCGACTTCAGTCATTACATCATCACCCAGAGCAGCTTCGCTCCATTTGCAGCTTTAGGTTGATATTAATTAGAGGTTCCAGTGGGGGGGAAACAAGACGTCGTGATTGGCTCAGACATGCATAGTTGTGATCGGCAGCTTGCAGGAGAGCTTTCCATTAAGGGGGCTAAACTTGACATCTGACCTCATAGGAACTGCAAATATCCCCGCTGGCCCCGAGGATCCGTGGGGCTAAAGCTCGGTTAGTTAATAGATGTGATGACCACACGGTGCGGTTCAGAGGTCAGAGGTAAGAGGAAATGAGGTATTGACCGAGACCTTTAGGACCATACATGGTGTTTCCTCTGTTTGTTTGGTAACTGACCGATCCTGTGGGATCCTCTGGGAATTTTAAAGGCTTCTGCCGCTATCATGATCTTCATCATCACAGGTAATATCACAAACATCATCATCAGAGAACATCATAGTACTGGTGTTTTACGAATCAAATAGCTTCCATGTTAACTAGTTACTTCAGTGTCAGCGATTGTAGTGATGGTAGATGTTTGGAAACAGGAAGAAAACATTTTGCTGTCCTTTTCATTGATTAAATTTCAACATAAACATCTGTTGCTTTTATGGACTGTAAGACTTTCAGAAAAACCTGTCACCAACAAAAACTGATCTGTTGCGTTCACAGACCACACCCTTGTAGAAAAATAAATCAAGTTTCAAGTTCTTTATTGTCATATGCACAACAATTACAGAGAAGCATTCGTTGGCAATGAAAATCTTAGATCTCAGGCTCCAAGAATGCTCATTTAAATCGAACTATAAAGCAAGGAATCTCTGTCTGTCTGTCTGTCTGTATGTCCTTTGCATATCTCGAGAACCGCTCATCTGATCTACTTCACACTTGGCGGGTGTATTGCTGGGGACCCAAGGCAGTGCATTGCCTAATTGGTGGTAATTTGGGCACACAAGCGAGCGACGGCAGGGCTTCAGGACAGACTGAGTCAATCATGTCGTCCACAGCGTGCAGACAGCGGCTCATTGACTGCAGTTCACTTTACAACCAAACTCTTCTTCACCTCCCTCGAGTCAACATGAGCGGATAGCCAACTGGAAGCAGAATCGAACCATGGTGTATTTCACTATGTGACCATGAGTAAGCTGTAACTTGGGTGTGTTTTTCCCCCATGAGTAAGATGGTATTTCCCTGCTGTAAGACTTGATACTAACTTATAACACTAATCATGTTACCGCCAGCAAAATACCTCCGTTAATTAAATCCATGCTCTACTTTATAACTGCAGTGGTTATGTCAATGTATTTCACCGATGTTTCTGACCGCGAGTCACCGCAACCTGGTGTTTTTGCTTTACTATTCACCCTCTCTAACTGGGAATGTTGGTATTAGCAGTGGCAGAAGAAGTAACATAACTAAAACTATTTTTCTGAATCAAAACTTTTTTTCTGAAGTAAAACTATTAAGTACCAATAGTAAAACTATTAATACTGTACAGTAAAAGTCTTGCATTCTAATTTTTACTTCAAGTGAAGAGTGAAAGAGAGGTATTATCAGCACAATGCACTTAAATTTACTGAACGTCTGTTTAAGGTGGAGCTTTCAATTCTAATATAATGCTGGATAGTTTAATGAATAATAATGCATCATATTTTAATTGCTATATTTTGAGTAAAATCTGAATCTGCAACGTAACATTTCAGTTAATTTAGTACTACAATATTTTCCTCAGAAGTAGAAGTACACATTAAGTAGTATACAGTTGAGTTGCATATTGTTCAAGTGCTTTAGGTCATGTTTGATCTTGTTGTCTGTGTTGTTACTCCGTGCTGTTTATTTGTTAACTTCCAAATTGTGCTTCCAACGAGTAAGTAGTTATAATGAATGTCTGATGTTGAGAATTTCTTAGTGGGCAACACTCTGATCTTCCTGAATAAGCTGTAAGTCTGTGATATGTGTTTCCACAGCGGTTCGTCTGGTACCCGCTGATGTCTGCTGACTTGTTCATGTGGATTTAACAGGACAATAAACAACCTGTGGCTCTATTTCCACTTTGTGATCTCATATCACCACATGAGGTGATAACCTCTTGTGCACTGACTGCAACATATTAGAAGTTGCTTCATGGTTATAGACACTATCCCGCAGCCAGAAGGTCTGGTAGGGTTGCTTCATAAGGAGTGTCATTGAGCAAGATGCTGAGTCTCTCCAGGCTCTACATGTGAGAGATGGGACTTCCAATCTGTGTTCAATGCAATATTATATCATCTCATACTCATACATACACATACATACTGAAGGAAAAAGGAAACATTGAAGCTACTAATGTTGAATGGACCTGAAGTTAATCCTTAAAAACCACAATTAGTAAAAGTTCCATTATTCACTCAACACAGACGTACGTTGCCTGCTACTCTTGTTCAGTTGTTTATTTTAAATGCGGGTGTCGACCATTATAATGCATATTCTTCAGCAGGACCAGGTGGGTTGCTTTTCAAAAACTTTTAAAAATATCAATGCAAGTGACTGAATCGCTTTCTATCTGCATACATTAAAGCCGTTTCACACCAAGCACCAATTTTTATCCAAATAATGAACACAGAAATTTATAAAAATTGATTTTGTGGGTTCTTATGAATGCTTGCACACCCCTGTGGAACAGTCGTGCTGGGGAAAAATATTCGGACGGACCTCGATTTCAGCAGATTTCTGTATGCGGAAATATAGTATATTGGACCAATGAAGTCCTTTGTTCCAACTGATCACTATCATTCAGCATAATAATAATTAATCATGTGCTTCTGTTTGGTGCACAGAGAGTGCGGATCAATGG
This sequence comes from Adelosebastes latens, assembly GCA_916700685.1. NCBI lineage: Eukaryota > Metazoa > Chordata > Actinopteri > Perciformes > Sebastidae > Adelosebastes > Adelosebastes latens. The sequence continues at coordinate 27,983 of CAKAKR010061533.1, read as the reverse complement.
GCCTTTGAAACAATAGATGTTTGTTTTCGGGGTAACGGACTGTCGGACAAATAGACTTTTCAATGGACCAATTTTTCAGACTATTGGTGTTTCAGAATAATGGGCCATAGCAATGGGCTGCAATGCCATTGTTCTGACGGCCCATTATTCCAAAACCCCAACAGTCCAAAAAATGTCACGACAGCCCGAAGCAGATGGCAAAGTATTATTCAAAATTACATCATTGGACCTTCCCGGTTGCGATATTTTCTTTCCTACCATGGCGAAGGCATGACCCGCCCTACTCTGCCTCTGGTTGGCTGGATATTTTTACCCTAAACTAACTAATCAATCAAACTAATCTCACTCTTTATGCATAAACCTATAACCAACCAATCCAACCAAAGAAGACATTCAAGGCAAGAAGATGGGAAGGTCCGATGATGTCATTCTGTGTAATGATTAGCCATGTGCTTCTGTTTGTAGCATGGAGAGTGTGTACTTTCGTAGCAATGGGCCGTTGGAACAATGGGCAGTCCCCCGATGAGGATGGTGATGTAGCTGACATGCACTTGCTAATGTTATATGTTGGTCACAGAACGGGGCTAGCCACAACAGCCAGCATTTGCATTAGCATCAAATTTGGGGTCTGATTAGTTTTTATTAGTTTTTAGTGTGTAGTTAACGTTTAGCCCTATAGACATTCTCTGTCTGGATAAGTTTTTGTTTTGTGGAGTGGACATGGCACTATTGAGAAGGAAACTCGTTGGACCTTGTTGACGAAAATGGAACACGACAACAAAGATAATTCGCACCAGAACCGGTGTGCATAGTTTTTATTCATAAAAGTTGCATGCAGATTTTCCGTATTAGCGACACTTAGCAATGTAATGTGAATCCTTTTAGTTACTTTTGGCATTGATAAACATCCAAAATTTAAAAAAGGAATTGATATGTGATGTGACCTGAGTATGTCAATATGTGTTAATGGGACACAGGATGATTCTTTTAGGTTTTAATAATAATGATATTCTCATAATATAAGTGATGTTTTAAATGAAACATGATTCCAAGTATTCACAGTAATTTTTTTCCGACATCAGTTACCAACAGATTATAGTTGCCATTCTTCATTGTCAGAAAACTGTTATCCCATTATCTTATCTGTTCCCCCCCAATCTTGAAACACACATGTGCACAAACTCATTAGCTGACATGGCTGACACACACGTCACCCTCCCTGGTCAACCTCCATCACTCATCACCTCATATGAACAACTTGCGTGACTTCCTATACATAAAAAAAGGGGTTGCGCAGGCAGGGACTCTGTCTCTCTGGTGTTGTCTTTCTCAGTTCTGGCATCATTTTTAATAATTTCTCAAAACTTCTGAACCCTCAGGGCTAAACTTTTTATTAGCTTTGATAAAGACGGATGTGGATGTAGTCCAATCCAAAAAGCCTCCTCTTCTTTTTCCCCTGTTTCTTCTCTAATGACCTGCACTTGGCCGGTTTGAAGAGTGACTTCTGATTCCTATCCATGAACCAGGAATGTAATGGCTGTAAGTGCTTTTTCTGAATAACATTGTGGCCAAAGTGCCTATTTCAGTCCGTGTATCAAGTGTCCTCACTTGAAAGAGAAACAAAGCAACGCGTCCTCCACCCGGGTTGCAGTAGCAGTAGCAGAGCTTTTGCACATTTATTCATTTTTCAAGTTGTGTAACAGATGTTCCACATTTCTCTGCAAATAATAATTTATCAGATTCAGAATCGTGTTTATTCAAATGCTGGATCTTTATGTGGAGTTCAGTTGATTCAGCGTTTTTCTCTCTAAGGCCAAACTGTGATCTCTGTGTGTTTGGCATTGGCCCGAGTGAGATTGATAAATGAGAAAAACATTCGTCATGGCCGGTTGCGTTCACACTTCATCACATGTGGATCATCTAGATAACAGATCCATTAAGACCACTTTGATATTACATTATTTCCTCCTTTCATTTGTAAAGAGAGGAGCTTAATGTGCTCCGTGTCCAAGTGCAACAGAAGAAAAACAGACAACATCTGGGTGCTGAGAGGTAACGGGGGTGATGGCCAGTGAGTGTAAACACACACGGGGGGTGAATATGGCTTCTTTTCTCTTGAGAACTTCAAATATTCTGAATTTAAGCCAATAAGATAATGACAGAGCAAGCCTGGATTCTTTTTGCACTGAAACTCGACAGGCTGATTACATTTGCTTATGATTTATAACAAAAATGAAAAGATTAATTTTGTTGTTTTACAAGCCATGTAATTCTCTCGAGCCTTGTTTATTTACACAAACAAACGGCGCGCTATGGGAACGCTGGACTGCGTCTAATTGGCAGGACGCCGTGACCGCTCTCAGCTAGCTGACAAGCCGACAATGTGGTGCAGCCGTGTGTGGAGGTAAACACACAGAGCCTCTTCCCCTCTGTCTTCCTGACTCCATCCTGATCCTCACACCCCCCCCGCCTCGCCGCCTCTTCTCCAGCTCACTGGGTCGACACCAGAGAAGCGTTGATCCCACTTGTTCTGGTTCACCAAGGCCTGGAATTCCCTGTTCGGATCAACAGGAAAAGTATCCTCTCTGTCCTCGGAGACACCTAAAAGCCTGTCTGTTTTAAAAAGGGGCGGGGGTCTCATAAACCTGTCGGACCCGACGGTGTCCTTTTACCTACCTAGTTTCGGAGCATTCCCGGACGCTCTTAAATGGCGGTTTATGGGTAACCTGTCAGCCCCGGGATCATCGGAGGTTTACGGGTGACCAATAAAAACGCTGCTGTGGTTCGGAAGCTCCCTAACTCATCTCCCCTCTTCAAACCCAACCCCCAGTTCACTCTTCCTGTCTCCAAAGATTAGAGGAGACCCCAATAAAGTCACCACCTTTTCCCCCACTACTCCTCCGTTTGCCTCCTGCATTCATCTCCCATGTTATCTAAGGTTACATTTTACAGTGTGACGACCTCAGATCTTCAGCTCTGTTTTATGTCATTGCTAAACTGTCACGCCAAATTATATAAATTAAATGATAAGCTGAGGCTTTTTACGAAGCCCTGATTTCATTCCAGTTACTTTATTTTTTAAAGGAAGAGTTTAACATTTTGGAAAATACACTTATTACATTTCTTGTGGAGAGTTAGAGTTGAAGATTGATACCACTCTCACTTGGTGTCATTTTTACACTGGTTTTTGTGTGGATTAAACAAAGAAGATATTACATGATACTAATACGCTTTTCCCACCAAAATTAGCGCATATATGCAGTTTTTTTTAAACAGTAAAACCCACTAAAAATAGACAGGTAAGCCTATCTACTTTTTTTTTTCCTAGTGTCACGTTTGACGTCACAAATGCATCGGAAACAGGTAGGGCTGTACCGAATAGTTCATACATCTCGTCTCATACGTTTCCGTCTTGGAGTGGGGGTGTTTGGAGATGTGTGTCTACATTTGTGTATTTGATTTGAACATCTGGTACTATAATATTTTATTAAGATTCTATTCGCATTTACTCTAATTCACGATATCAGTTTACTTTTGTTTTCAGTTTTAAGGCGGTTGTTTTGAGGTTTGAGTTCTTTTATTCTGAAATATTTAATGCTTTAGTTTCAGTATAACAATATATACCTAAATCTGCCAGATGTAAACATGCTAGATATTTAAAAGAATTGTGGTCATTATATTGACAGTTATGTCCTTATTCTACATCACTGAAAACAGATGAGAACTGAAAACAAAAGAATTGAAGAAAATAAAATTGTGGGTTTTTAAAATCTTTATTTCTTAGATGGATATTCCCCACAGCTTGTGTTGCAGGTTAGTTCAGTAATTGCTTAACTTGACTATTTTATATTTTTGTTTTTATTTAAATTTTGTGCTCAGTTGTTGTATTTTGAGATAATATTTAGCTGTTAAGCTTGCTCACATTATGTGAGCAGCACATTTTGGTGCAGTAACTAACTCACACAGCCACACAGGTGCATCATGTCAGGTTGATTGAGTTGACTGAGTTGATTGACGTCAGTCGGCAGCTTGTCTTCAGCTGTGCTGTGAACAAGGTGTGGCCTCCTGGTCTGGTTTTATGTTGAGGCCATGCCTTATATTTTTAAAATGTTTCCAACAACCAACACATCTGTAACTGGATAGTACCTATAAATTATGGGTTTGAAACTGCAAAACTTCACATGAATGCATACAGAATTCAAATGACAATTGGATTTGGTCTAAAAACTTAAGACTTCGGCTAATGGATCTCAATACGATATTCAGAGCATACTTTGAAGCTTCGAAGCTTCATTCATAATGTTGACATTCGAATTATTAGTATTAATAACTTACAGAGATGTGTCTCTCAGACATCATCTCTGTAATTGTCTCAGTTTTCAGTCTAAATGTCAAAATTCATTGAAAAAAGTCAGATGTAAGATTGTAGATTATATTTGTAGGCATTTAGCACTTCAAAAACAACATTTTCACTGCGGTCAAAAAACTGTTTGGCTCGCCGCACACAAAGGGAGGCACGCATTAAATTATATTTATATATCCACAATAGCACAAAAAACATTTTCCCATTTTGTTAGGGTGGTGACATCACAAAATATGACAGCAGACATTCAAATCTTCATTTGAAATAATCAATAGAAGCTTGGAATGTAAAAAAACCAAAAAAACATTTGGTACAGCCCTAAAAACAGGGTTAGTAAGCAGTGAAAATGTTACGGTGGTTACTTTTTTTTATATCTGTTACTTATTCAGTCTCTTTTTCAAACTTTCATACCAGAGTTGGTGATTGTTGGAACAGTGGAAACACAAACAAAGACGGTTTTGATGAGTTTTATTTTGTTTCTGTCGAGTTTGAATGAAATGTGTTTTACGACGACCGGCAAGGTAAAATTACTGTTGTCTGACTGGAATCTCGTGGCTTTGAGGAGAGTATAGTAAATGTGTGTTTTGTACGTTAATAAATTATAATAATTGTCCAAATCCCTGTTGATTATATTAATATATATATATATATTAAATACCGCGTCACATAGCATCGCTCCGCAAAAAGGGGCGAAAATAAGCGTGTCCACCCGGGTATCATGTTTCCATCACTACCGATCGGAGCTGGAGCCGATAAATACCTGTGACTCCTACAGAGATATTTTTCTGGGGAATGAATGCTGATTCAAAGTAAGACACAAGCCAG
>CAKAKR010061533.1:10631-22153 GCA_916700685.1 Adelosebastes latens | reverse complement strand
AAAGGGGCGAAAATAAGCGTGTCCACCCGGGTAGCATGTTTCCATCACTACCGATCGGAGCTGGAGCCGATAAATACCTGTGACTCCTACAGAGATATTTTTCTAGGGAATGAATACTGATTCCAAGTAAGACACAAGCCAGATGTTAGTGCGTGTTCAACACAGTCTCACGGCAGTTTGTGAAACAGTCACGAAATTTAATCTATTTGATTCGTGTACATCACCACAAATTTCCCTATTTTTTCGTGACGTTTAGCACGACTTTCAACAACGTATTTTTTGTTTCCTACGAATGTCCAGGAACACGTGACGAACGTGTTGTCTCCGGAAAACTTCTGCAACTCCGGAAGGGCCGGAAATTGAGTACGTTAGTAACGTGACAAATAAATCAACTATGATTTCTGGTTTCACACGAGACACGAACGCCGGTCTCCTGGGTGAAAGTCCTGTGTTTTTTGATCCCTCCCGACCTCCTCCCTACACGGTGTTCGCCACTCTCTATACTTCCCATTCACAATTACGTGGATTACATACAAATTGATTTCGTGCTGACCATCGCGAAAAATAATGTGAAATCTGTGTCTTTGTACACGAATGAATACATTCAATTTTGTGACTATTTCACGAACTGCTGTGAAGTGGGCTGAGGTGTTAGTGGGTTTTTTTGTCCAGTGGGAAGGAGCTCTACTGAGCTTTAAAGGTGATTTGGTTACCTTTGGATAGAGCCAGGCTAGATGTTTCTAGTCTTATGCTAAGCTGAGCTAACCGCCAGCTGTAGCTTCATATTTACCTTGCAGATTAGAGTCAATATTCTCATATGACACTCTGCAAGAAAGCGAATAAGCCTATTTCCGAAAACTTCGAACATTCCTCTGTTGCTCTAAATACTGAGTTTATATCTCTGTGTTTATTTCTATCTGTATATTTTTCTCTCCAAATTCTCACTGATGTGTGACAAAATATCCAGGAGTCCAAGTATAATACACAAATGAAAGAATAAAGAGAAAGAATAGATTTCCCAGAGGTTAAATTTAACAGTTGAGGATCTGTTTTATCAGATGGTTGACTTGGCTGATGAGAGCGATTCAGAAGCTCCAAACATTCGCAGTGAGAACGTCACACGGCATCTAAACAATGTCTAGTCTGTAGTAGTAGAAACAGCTGGGAAAATGCTCAGCCATGGTTTTAATTAATGACTCATGTCAAGTGAACATCCATTATAAAGAGTAAAGATGGTGCATGTTGTTGTACGCCCGTGAAGTTTGTTCAGTCTAAGACAAATTGAGAAGCTTGGTAAAAGAAGTTTGTGATTCTCTCTCAATGTTTTTTTTTGTCTTTGTCTTTCTTTCTTTCCCTGTTTATCTTTCTCTGTCTTTTCTAAACACAGAAACATTCACTAACATCATCTTTCCACATGGCGACATGGTATTTTATGCATTTTTACGCTCTATTTTATGTGTTTCGGTGGTCAAACTTTACGGCGGCTGACCTTTCCTCAGTCTTAACGTCTATCAAAGCAAACATGCTTTGCTGTTTTCTTACCTGCGCGGCCACAAATTGGAGGTGACAGTTTTTAGACGGGACAGCTAAACGTGGTCAGGGCCGTCCATGAAACCAGCAGCTGGGATCAGTGCTGCAGGTTTACATGATGTTCCCTGGTTATGGTTTACATGACAGATGGTGGAGTTAAGGTTAAATCAACATGTATCGCACATACATCAAGTCAGGGAGGACCCGACGTCTCATTCATTTCTGTCTTGGTGTTTGTATGTGTCTTGGGGTGTGCTTGGGAGAGTCTGTGTGTTTGCATTTGTGTATGTTTGGACATCTGGAACTAAAATGTTGTGATTTACATAAGATCTGATTCTTATTTACTCAAATATCTATCTATCTATCTATCTATCTATCTTTTCAGGCGGCTGTTTTGAGGTTTAAGTTCTTTCATTCTGAAATATTTTGGGCTTTATTTCATCTAGTTTCACTTTCAGTCAAAATAATAACCAAATATACCTAAATGTCAGAAGTAAACATGCCAGATATTTAAAACAATTCTGGTTATTATATTGACTGGTATGTTGGGAAAAAGGCGGCTTCAAAAATAAGTAAAAAAAAAAAAAAATGTAATATTTCTTGATGTAATATTTAGGCCTTTCAAGATAAAGACATCTTGCAGTTAGCAGGGAAACATTTTTTGCTATATTTCACTAGCATCACGAACTGTTGTGTTGAAATAAGCCTGCAATGCTCAAAAGTAGTATTTTTCCACTTAAGGTATTCAAGATGTATTGTCAAAAAACAGGTCCCTATATCTTACTGAAATATTACTTGTTAAAGCAGGTGATGCTGTCTTATATTAAGTGTTATGAGATATTTTGACTAATAATTAGACAAATATACTTGGTAAGATTTTGCGTTGGGAAAGGTGAGAACAAAAGTTTCTCTCCAGAATATCATTTGGCTTTTATGAAAAAACAAAACAAAAAAACATTAAGACATTATATCTCATCACCATTAATATCTCAGACAGAGATATTGTGGATTTTCAAATCTTTATTTCTGAGTAATTTGCTCCAGGTTGGTTCATTAATTGCTTAACTTTACTTTTTTAGCCTTAAATTTTGTGTCAGTTGTATTTTGAGAGAATATTTAGCTGCTGACTGCTTTATTGATATGGGATAGATAAAATGATGTGAGCACACTTTGGTGTTGAACCCTGAAAAGCTCACTTAATTCCAGCCACTGCCACACAGATGCATCATATTAGGTTGATTGAAGTCAGTCAGCAGCTTGTCTTCAGCTGTAAACAAGGTCTGGCAAACTTTTATATGTTGAGTTAAAAATACATTCTTTTACATTTTGTCTAATAAGACAATTGTATGCTCCAGTGGCACATTTTATGTTGAAGCAATATGTGAAAACCTGGGACTGAAGCACCAAGCTTTACATTTATTATGGGTTTCCGACAACCAACACGACTGCAACTGGACAGCATAAATTTTGTAGGGTTTGAAAACTTAACATCATATGAATGTATACAAAGTTCAAATACAAATTGAATTTGGATATTATATTAATCTAAAGATCAAATATTGTTTGTCAACCAAGTGAAAAATGCACTTTTTTGTAGTTCAGAGTTTGCTGTGTCAATAAGAATGAAAATGTTATGATAACGGGCCGCCCACATGCTGCAAGAAATATTAAATCATACATAATATATGAATGGAAGTGTGACAGGATCTCCACTGGCTCTGTGTGAGGCCTGAGATGATTGAACGATCCCCAGCTGGTGCTGAAATAGGAAGTCACTTCACCTGTTTTCTTTGCATTAAAGAACAACTGAACTCACTCTGAGCAGCAGAAGACCTTGTTCCGGGCTTTTAGCAGAGCGGTGATTTAATGTTTTAATGAAGTTGTTTCGCTCATGCATGTTCCCTTATTCTCTGTACAGCTGTAAAAATAAGTGCTGGCCTCCACTGAGGGACTATTTATTTCAAATGATATTCGTTCTCCCCCAGACACAGAGGTGAAATCGGTCCCGGATTTGGAGAGGTGCAACAGTTTCTGTTAACAAGCATACATACATTTATACCTTGTGTCTATTTTTTTAAGTGTGTATGTGCATGGGTGAAAGTAGGCCGGTACGGTCTGGTGCTCCGTACTGGATGCAATACCGGGAAGAGGGTACTGTCTGTTAAATCCCACATACAACTACCCGTCACAATCGCATTTCAACATGAAAACACAACAAATACAAGGCTTTCATCCAGGAGACAACTGTTTGTGTCCTGTGCATCACGTTAAAATCAGGTGTTCGTTCTTGTCCCGTGTTCACAACGTTTAATGTCATTTTCACTCTACAAACGTAGTAATTTTAAGCCCAATCATGTAGTTCTTTCTTAAATCTAACTATAGTGGGTTTGTTGCCTAATCCTTAAGTGACGGCAAAGGTAACTATGGTGGTTTTGATGCCGAAAGTGCTGGCGAGGGGCGTGACGCGATGAACGGGTGTGAAGCCAAGAAGTGGCGGCATGTGACGAGTTGTGATGAGAATGTGTTGAAAATTCAGGTATATTGCCACCTCAAGTCAGAACAACGAGGGGCATGACGCCCTCCAAGAAGGGGCGTGATGCCAAGAAGGGGCGTGACAAAGCGGCAGTATGTGACGAGTTGTGTTGAAAATTCATGTGAATGTCCCCTCAAGTCAGAACAACGAGGGGCGTGATGCCATGAAGGGGTGTGATGCCAAAAAGGGGCGTGACAACGCGTCGGTATGTGATGAGTTGTGATGAGAACGTGTTGAAAATTCACGTGAATGTCCCCTCAAGTCAGAACAACGAGGGGCGTGACGCCGACCAAGAAGGGGCGTGATGCCATGAAGGGGTGTGATGCCAAAAAGGGGCATGACAACGTGTCGGTATGTGATGAGTTGTGATGAGAACGTGTTGTAAATTCATCTGAATGCCCCCTCAAGTCAGAACAAACAGACTGGATTAATTCCACATGAACACACGTGCACAAGAAGCGTTAAGTTAATATATAGTATCAAAGGATGATGAGCATATTGTCTCTACAGGCCTGTATCATCCTACTGATCTATTTCCAACTGTCTCTCTGATATATGTCGGGGGACTTAGAGATGTTCCTGCTTTTAGTCCCTGTGTGGGTGAATAAGGTCGGGATGAAGGTAATTTATGTCCAGCTGTGTGCAGCAGCCAAGCATCCAGATAATATATGTAGGTGAACATCTTTACATCATGTCTGTGTATTAAAAAGCAGGAGAAACACACCGTCCTTCCGCTGAAGAAAGATGTGGAAGACACACCTACTGAAGAAGCTGTTTTACGTTGAAAAATCATAGAAGGAATACTTTCAATTTAGATTTAATTCCTAACTATTGGAGACCATGATCAAAATGGAACCCAAACCTTAATAACCCCGACTCTGAGGTAACTATCATACAGTTTCACTCAGTCATTACCTCAAACCACAAGCCTCCATTAATTCATCATCCTTGTGTGTCACATTAGCAGCCTGGTCTAAAAAATGACATTCCCATACAACGAAACTGGATTTTCAATTATGTTTCAAGAGAAACATATTTCTCCCATATTATGTTTCTTTTTAATTTATCACAAATTTGTTTCTCATCAAAGTCCGCGGAACAGGAGACGCTGTTTGTGTCCCGTGTGAAACCAAAAGTCAACATTCCCTTATTTTAATTACGTCTGTAACTGAAATAATGTAACAAATGTACATATTTTAAGCCAAACCGTGATGTTTTTCTAAACCCAGCCAAGTAGTTTTGTTGCGAATTTGTTTTGTCTCAGTCTACAACATTTACCACATGTTTAAAACTGTGACTGTAATCCAGGAGTAAATGTTTCCCTCTAAACGTAACGGAGAATGCAGTTTAGTTGTATGGGAATCTAATTTTGTAGGAGACACGGTTGCAAATTGGAACACACAACAAGGACAGAATGAGGATGCCAATTTTTAGCACTGTCTCCCAAAAATGATGTTCCCATGTTGTTAATTAGGTTTCAAGGGAAACATATTTTGTCGCGGATAATGTTTATTTTTGACGTATTACAAATACATTTGTAAGGATAGTCCGCAGAAGTCTGTGCAGGGAGGAGGCCAGGGTGGTGGTTATGTCAAAAAACACAGAACTTTCACCCAGGAGACCATTGTTCATGTCACATATGAAACCAAAAGTCAATGTTCAGTAATTTTAATTTACATCCATTGCTTAATAACGTAATAAACACAGTCATTTTAAGCCAAACCATGATGTTTTTTTTTTACTAAACCTAACCAAATAGTTTTGTGGCCTAAACCCAACAGAGTAGTTTTGTCGCGTGTTTTGTTTTGTTTCAATTTACAGAGTAAATCATGTGTTTAAAACTGCGACCATAATCCGGGAGAAGATAAGTTTCCCTCAAAAATCATTAAAGATGCGGTTCAGTTGTATGGGAACGTAATTTGTATGAGACAGGGTTACTCCTTCAATCATTCAAATTACTGTCAGAGTTGTTGCTCACAGACAGCTGTCCTGCAGGTTCATATCATATATGTGTGATGTCCTTAAATGCAACCTGGAATAACCAGTACAAAAAATCTGAATTGAAATGCACATTGCAAGGGAAAATACATCTTATTGGTGTTCAAATTTAATCTAAGTTACTTAAAAGGGGGAGAAATAATTAGGACTAATCTCACAATACTTTTTTACACTTCAAAAGTGTGAATTGACACCGCATATTTGACTAAAGCTTATAAAATAACTGACTTGTTCAAAATTTTCGAAGTGGAGAACTGGAAAAACATGTGCATGTGGTGACCACAGCATCTCAGCTGTCAGAGCTACATACTTCAAAAGGACATTCATCTTTAAAACAACGTGCTGTGCGTGTAGTTCAGGACATTTGATTTTGCTTTTCAACACAATGCATATTTCAAAAATGCATGCTGCTCTGCTGCTGATGAAATACCTACATTTTTTTTTACCGCGCACGTGAAACACAGCTGCCTCTGGGACCACGGCACCTCAGCTGTCAGAACATAATCCAGTCATCCATTAACTTAATCCATGATAAACACACGCCAAGCCCATAGTAACACTTTCCCTAAATGCTAGTGTGTGTCCCAGATCCTGACCCTTTGCTCTTTCTAAGTGGACCATAACTCTCATCTAGAAGTCATCTGGTCTGGTTTACGGCCTGTATGGGGTCAGAAGATGGAGCACTGTTAACGCTATCACTATCTGCACCAATCAGAGCTGCTCCGTAACTCTTATCAGTTATGTGGATTAGTGACGAGATGACAGGGGTGACGAAGTGAGAGAGACAAAGCACTGGAAAAGGACTCGAATGAAAGATGATCAAATTTTCATATTGTAATTAAGCTCAAATGCCACAAAAAAGGAATCTGGCGATACAGTTATTTTATGTCAGATAGCGATGAAAACGCATTTGTTGAACAAAGCCAATTGGTGAAGACATTTTAGATGTTTCAAATGTGGCACAATTTCAATTTCAGGAACCATATACATTTTGGAGCGAAAGAGACATGAAAGGAAATCCAGGCAGGTGTTGCTTTTCCCCAAAGTGATGACTGTGATCACAGTCAGCGATGTAACAGCGATCTGAGACGGCACTCGGAGGGACTCGCTGATAGGATAAGACAGAGCTGTTGACCGCCACTTACATGGTGGAGAGATGATGGAGAGAGAGAGATGAAATGGTTGGAGTGAGAGAATAAAACAATATTGAAAGATAGATTGGGAAAGGGGGAGTGAAATACACAGCCCTGAGAGAATGAGAGAAAAACTGAAGAGCTGTTTGAGGACTGTTAACATGAGGTGATGAGTTGAGGTGAGGCTTTGTTTAAAGTATAGTCTATAAATCTCCCCCACGAGAAAGGATTGAATTACATCAATGAGTTTGGGTCCAAAGCAGAGGGAGAGAAGTTGAGACCAAGTTAAGACTGATACCAGAGCAATCGAGTCCATTTCAATATCAAAACAGACAATCTCGTCTCATATTGTTTTACAAATGTGAAAAAAAAAGCTTCACAGTCTGTCAATGTTCCAGCCCGTTCGCACGAAAAGGCGTATGAATGACATGATAATGCATTTAGCATAATGTATAAAGGTATTTAGCGTGCAATAAGAACGCTGTTCTTACTTTTGGCATGTCATTTGTACGCCATGTAGTCTGTACTGACTGTAATGTAAACGTATCAGCATAAATATGCAACGCTCAGAGCTAGTGATGTAGAATAAAAAGGCCGCTTATGGTAGGCGGGAGGGGAGGTGGATGGGTCCAACAAACAGAGGACTTTCAGCCAGGAGACTCGTGTTTTGTTTTGTAAGTTACGTTAGTTACATTAGTGACATTTGTGACGTGTTTTCCGTACTTATGTTACATTGTTTCCGTACTTATTTTTTGCCCAATTATTATCTTTTTCCTAAAACAAAGTGTTTTTTTTTTACTAAACCTAAGGGACTGGTTTTGTTGCCTCAATAACTGTGGACGTTACTGTAGTTTTGTTACGTGGCGTACAAATGACATGCGAAAGCCTCAAATGCGTCCTCATGACACGCGGAATGTCCTTGTAATGTTGTGCTATTTATAAGCCTTTCTATGAGATTGGGTTGCAATGTTCACAGTCAAACCAAGTGGATATCTTCCAGGGTTCTTTATAGTCTTTTTAATGTAAAATTACCTCTTTGCGTTATTATTAGAAACCATAATAAGGGACACAACGCATTTATTAGACTTGACGACATGAGATCCACCACTCTGAGAACAACATAGACAATTGCTGTTAGTTGACTAAAGAAGAAAAAAACTTTCAGGAAATACTTAAATATGTTTGCTTGCAGAGAGTTAGATGAGAAGATTGATACCACTTTCATATACATGTATGAAGCTACAGTGCCATGCCATTGTTCCGACGGCCCGCTATTCCGAAACCCAAATAGTCCGAAAAATTTCCCATTTGTTACACAGCCCGTTATCCCGAAAACAAACTCGCATTGTTCTGAAGGCCCATTGCTCCGAAAATACAATCTTCATGCAGCGAACAGAAGCACATGGCTAATTGTTATGCAGAATTAAGTAATTTTTTTCCTACCATGGCAAAGGCATGACCCACCCTACTCTTAGTCTGATTGGCTTACCCTGGTATTCTACCCTAAATCTAACTAATTTCACCCTCATGCCTAAACCGATCCAACCAACCCAACTAACAAAGGCAACAAGTGGTGGGTCATGCCTTCGCTAGTATAAAAAAAAAGTCCAATGACATCGTTCTGCATAATAATTAGCCATGTGCTTCAGTTTGTTGCACAGACAGTGTGTATTTTAGGAACAATGGTAGTTTGTTTCTGGGATAACGGGCTGTCAGACAAATGGACTTTCGGTCTAATGCAACATTTTTTGAACTAGTGTGGTTGTGGGATATTGGGTCGTCCGAACAATGTGCAGTCCCCAAAGCTACAAGCAGCAGTTTGTCAGCTTAGCCTAGCATAAAGACTGAAAACAGTGGTTAAGAGCTAGTTTGGCCCTGTTCAAAGGTAAAAAAAAAAAAATCCTATCAACACTTCTAAAGCTCACAAATCAATACGTTAAACCTTGTTTCTTTGATCTGTACTGAAACCTGTGTAAAATCTTTTTACAGGGTGTGCAGAAACAACCTCTCACAACAGGCTAAAGGATCTGACTGCTCTCATTTGACTGGAAAACAGTGCAAAGTTTTATCTTTTTTTTTTTTTTTACTTGGGGAATGCAAGGTATTCCTGGTGGATAAATGTAAAGTGCCTGGAGCGCAAAAGTATCCCCTCTCATGTTCTGTGTGAATCCAGCCAAACACTGGTTTCCACACTCACAATGTAAATGAAAGACTAGAAGGAGAAATACTCCCAGTGAAATCCCTCTGCTTTGCAAAACCAGCAGGGCTCCATGCCTCTTAAAGGTTTTTACTGAGATGCTCTTTGCCTCTTTGTTGCCCAGCTCTAAAGGTACGAGTGAGACCCTGTCCTAAAACGCTGCAGCAGATGTGTTACAGAGCTCATTTCCTTAACAGAATCCACACTTTGTGGATTTTTACTGCAGCGCAAAACTCACCGTAATCTTTCATGTTTACCTTTTGCGGGAAAGAGGTCACAAAATGACATCTGTGCAGCAGTTTGAGCGTTACTCCAAAGCCAAGGCATGTTCTGCAGATGGACACACTGTGGATGAGTTCCTTTGATTCAGATTGGCATTTCTGAGGTGGAAAACGCTCCAGAGGTTGGTGATTTAGAAACAAGGGAGGGGAAGCATAAAGATATATCATTAAAGAGTGAATAGAGGTGGCCTTCGCTGGCCTTTGGACCTCGGTGTAGCTCAAGACGTTCTTAATGACATTCATCAAGAGCCTGAACATCACCAAAAGGCTCATTCACAGTCCGGTGCTCAAAGGTTGACCGTGGACTTAGACACATGAAAACTCTCCCTCTTTGCAATTTTTTCCTCCTCAATGGCGGCTTCTCAGCCTTTGTGGGTCGGCCACTGGAACGAGGTGGGTTTTGAATGATGGCTGTCTGTTTGTGTGAGGTAAAAATGTGGAGTGAAAAGGAGGGCAAAAGAGGACTCCTGTTTGCGATTTGCCTGGAGACTTCACAAAACTAACATCCTATAGAGTGGTTTCTATAGAGGCCAGCGTTTTTGTCTCTGGAAGTCATGGGGTTAATGCTATTCTGGAAGAACCTGGGTTCCAGTTGGTTGTTCTATGTGGTGAAGTGGTCCTTGTTGACTCTGTGTGTTTGTGTGTCAGTGTGTGTGTCTGTGCATTTTCCTGGTGCACTCATGCTGGTGTGTAGATATGTTGACTATCAATCAACATGTGTATTCGTGTTTGTGCGAGAATTAGGAAACATGATCCTTAATAAGACAACCAACAGTCTCAGTTTGTGAAATAAAAGCTATGAAACACTGAAATGTCTGAAGTAATTGTGCAACAATAGCATGACATTAAACGCAACGTGGATTTCTCGCAGGGGAAAGGAAGTCAGAGCACATTTTTCTCATCAAGAACTTTGCTGATCTTAAACCGCTGATCAATAGCAATGCTGCCTTTACAGTGTTGACATATTCAGGGCACAGAGACCCGGGATAGTCCAAAATGAGGGAAGCCATCATAGCTAATCATAGCTGTTGCAACATCCACTTTTATTTATTCCTGCTTCTTTGGATTAAAACTGCTAAACAAAAGAGAACCGGTTTGCAGACCAACGTGAGCTCAGAGAAATACGTGAAATGACCACAACCTCTTTACAATTCTGCAATTTCATTTAGCAGACGCTTTTGTCCAAAGCGACGTGCATCTGAGAATTTGTACAACAGCGCATTACGTGGCGGTGGCACGTAATGTGTTAAAATGATGTGCCGCCGCCACAGAAACAATTTAGGTTTAGGCAAGAAAAATATTTGGTTAGGTTTAGCAAAGAAAAGATCATGGTTTGGTTTAAAGTAAGTACGTTTGTTACATAACTGAACTTACATAGCCTACATAATTTTAAACAAATCAAAAGTTTTACTTTAAATAATGAATATTATGCATTTGATAGGCTACATATATTAGGACTGTTTATGTTTACTGATTACTGTTAATGATTCCTCACAATCATTAGGCCTATTAATGTTTTACAAAGTGATCATAGGAAAACGCAGATACATATACTGTATACTTAAACATGCAAGTTTAAAGATTTAATCTCAACAATTAATCTGTTTCAACATTTGAAAGTCATACAATATCACATTTGTCACATTTTTTAACAAAGTTGTGTGTCTACCAGCGGGTTTTTTTTCTGCTTGGAGTGCTTTGGGGTCGCAGCGGTTTTTCAGCTGAGAGCATTGGTTGCGTCTGGTTGCTATGATACAGAATATCCGCGAAAGTAAAAATGTCATCCAAAGGTATAGTAGCCTACTTGCTCTGGATGAAGGGGAGGCTGAAGCTCGTACGGGAGAGAGGAC